>JAWNOB010000152.1:0-189005 GCA_035046265.1 Drosophila bunnanda
AATCCACGGCTACCCGCAAGTACACATTCGAGAAACTAGCGACGCTTCTTGCGAAGATCGAAGCTTGCCTCAATTCTAGACCCCTCTCCCCCATGTCCGAAGATCCATCCGATTTGCTGGCCCTCACACCAGGCCATTTCCTAATTGGTGGGCCGTTGCTTTCCACGGCTGAGCCCGAGATAAAAGGCGAAGCCAAATCAATACTGAATCGATGGCAACATTTGAAGGCCCAACATCAGCAGTTTAGTGCACGATGGAAAGAGGAGTATCTAAGAGCTCCACAAACGCAACAAGTGGCAATTTCCGACCACGAATCTCCAAACAGACGATATGGTAGTCGTTAAGCAGGTATAATCTGCCACCGAACGAATGGCGGCTCGGTAGAATCGTTTCGGTTTGTCCGGGCGAGTCCGACGGCCGAGTTCGAGTGGTGGAGATCCGTACGGCGCGCGGCACAATAAAATGCCCCGTCCACAAGATGATCCGTCTCCCTGGGGAGAGTAAAGCCCCCTATGTGCCCAGCGAAGGACAATTCCGCCTCCAATCGCAAGATCGACTTCAATTAAAGTTTTTTCTTTTCGTTTCCTCGCAGAACAACTCGACATCATGGTGCCGCGTCCTCGAACCGCCGAGATTTTGGATAGCAGACGTTCAAGAGGTACAAAATCCTACCGCTGCCGAGTCTGCCGGGGGAATCCATCCTCTTCGGAAATGCAAGAGGTTCCTGAAATTGAGCGCTGAAAGGCGCCTTCGAGCAGTGGCGGCGCTGCTGCAACAAAAGGTCGACCATGTGCTCCCGATGGCCTGCGTCGTGCTGGACATGGGGACTACAACCTTCGAGATGGGGGCCATGATCGACTCGTGCATGGCGGTCAGCTCCATTGATCGGTCGCTGGCGGCGGCCTACAGGCTACCCACGGTGAAGGCAGGAGACGACGAGGTCTGCTCGGCGACCATCCGGTCCCGGACCGGCAGTTTCAGCCTCGAGGTGATTTTGAGGCTTGATCCCAGCCTGAAAATCAGAACTCCCACACGGACTCTGAGCGACGCCACCCGGGCAAAGATCGATGACATCCGCCTCGCGGATCCATTGTTCCATCGTCCAGCGACAATCTCCCTCGTGTTAGGGTCCGATCTTTTTCCGAAGTCCGGTTTTCCTCCCTGACGCTATAACTCCACGGTTTTGCATTCGTTGGAAAGGTCTCGGACTCCGTGAGGTTTATAGCAAAGAATATTCAGGAAAAATTTAACAGAAGTAGGGAAATCGTTTGTAACATACAGCGCCATCTCTGATACATAGCATGTACTACAAACCAATATCTTATACTTTAAGTAGATGGCGCTGGTGCGTGATAAAGTGTTTGACAGCTACTCATTGTTCTCTACTCATTTAATTTCATTCAAGCTCAGTGTAAATTATGTGGATCGTGCATTTGAGGTTAAATTCAACACTCTGTCCATAGTCCAAAATGCCTAGAGAACGACGTGCGAGCATCGGCCGCCGCACAAGACATGCAAGCCAGCAACAAGTATATTCAAGGAACTTAAGCGAAGAAAGGCAAAATATAATACGAGAAAATGACCGATTGAGACATCCCGTGAGCACACGAAGATCATTGGCCTCATACAATCGCTTGGCATTTCAATATGATCCTACTGCGAACTACAGTGATGATGAAAATTTAGATATTGGACGAATGACGACTATATGCCGATATTGCAATGCGTTAAAGTTCAAAAGAGAAACGACTGGATCCATTACTTACACCACCACAGCCACTGAAAACATTGTTCGATGGAAGTGAATCCCGATTCCAACCATTTTCTTCAACACATCCTTGAATACAATAACTGCTTTCGCAAGACTTCCTTTGGAGCCAATATCATTCGAGAAGGCGGCTTTATGCCGACTTGCAAGCTAAAAGATACAACACACATAACCAATCACTCACACCAACACAATGAATTGCAACACATAACAATTGCATATACACCATCACACGATCAGAAGTTACAACGTATTCTTCAACAAATTTTAATGATTATTTGCAATTACAGATACAAGGACGAATTATTGAACAGTTGCAAGCATTTTTTCACGCTTATAATGCTGTGGTTAATATGTTCAAAATAGCAGTGGAACGTATGCCATCGGATACGCACAAATTTGTAATAAAAGCGGATTGTACCCCAACAGGTGAACATGTGCGAAGATTCAATGCACCCGCCGTTAATGATGTTGCTGCAATTATTGTTGGCGATCCAACTAACTCACGAGACATTGTCGTTCAGCGATCATGCATCGTGTAAACGAGACACATCGTTTGTACGATGCGTTACAATATCCAATCATTTATTGGCAAGGGCAAGACGGATACGACATCACGTTAAAGATGGTCGATCCAATTACAGGTACAATATTCACACACTAATTATTTCCATTATTACTATTATTGGTTTCCATTAACAATTCATTTAATTTTGCATTTTCAGGAGTATCAACGAATAAAAATCTAAGCGCAATGAATTACTATGCGTATCGTATGATGATTCGTACACATGAGGAGAATGTCATTCTGAAGTGCCGTCGGCTATTCCAGCAATTCGCTGTCGACATGTATGTCAAAGTCGAGACCGAACGTTTAGCGTTCATCCGATTCAATCAGGCAAAGCTACGCAAGTGTATGTAGTCCACTTGCGTGATGCTATTCATTCAGATGGTGATGCTCAGAATATTAGACGACTGACGATTCTTCCATCAACTTATATCGGAAGCCCACGCCATATGCACGAATACGCTCAACACGCTATGACGTACGTGCGAAATTATGGAACTCTGGATTTATTTATTACGGTCACATGCAATCCGAAGTGGACAGAAATTGAACGCGAGTCGGAACCGGGTCAAAAACCGCAAGATCGCCGTGACATAATCGCCAGAGTATTTCAGCAAAAACTCAAGGTTATGATGGATGTGCTTACTAAGTATCGAGTTTTTGGTGACACACGTTGTTATATGTACTCGGTGGAATGGCAGAAGCGTGGACTACCGCACGCCCATATCCTAATTTGGTTGCTGAACAAATTACATTCAAATGAAGTGGATGACATCATATCAGCTGAAATTCCTGATCCAGTCACTGATCCCCGTCTACACGACATTGTGACGACACAGATGATGCATGGACCGTGCGGTGCATTAAATCCATTATCGCCTTCCATGGCTGATGGAAAGTGCACAAAACGATATCCGCGACCGTTAGTTGCTGAAACAGTCACAGGGAACGATGGATATCCTGTTTATCGTCGGCGTTCAAAAGAAATAACGGTCAAACTATCAAAGTTAAAGTTCAAAATCAAGAGATTGAGATCGGAAATTAATTCATTGTACCATATTGCCCGCTGCTATTACGAATTTTCGAAACACATGCAAACGTTGAGAGTTGTCATTCGGCCAAATCAATCAAATATTTGTGCAAGTACGTCACAAAAGGCAGCTGTGTTTGGCTGTGTTTGATATTGCGTCGGAAAATGCGAATGACGAAATCAGCAACTTCCAAATGGGCAGATACGTCAGTACTAATGAAGCACTGTGGTGATTATTGTCATTCCAAATTCATGAAAGATATCCCACAGTTGTACATTTAGCAGCGCATTTGGAAAATGGGGCTAATGCGGCACAACGGCGTGAGAGACCACCATCGACAACATTGACTAGCTTCTTTGCAATGTGTGAAGCAGATCCATTCGCAGCGACGCTGATGTACGTTGGAATCAATCAACAAAGAAATTCTAACGTCGCAAACAAGGAACTCCAGTTCCAGACTGGCCACAGGTGTTTTCAACTGATGGACTAGATCGTATGTACACTGTTTATCCTAGAAACGACGAATGTTTTTATTTGCGTCTGCTGTTAGTAAATGTACGAGGACCAAAATCATTTGCGCATTTGAAAACTGTGAATGGCCACCAATGTCAAACATATCGAGAAGCATGTCAACTATTGGGTTTGCTGGAGAACGATTCTCATTGGGATTTATCACTTGCGGATTCAGTTGTTTCATCAAATGCGTACCAAATACGAACGCTGTTCGCAATTATCATCACCACATGTTTTCCTTCACCACCAATTCAGTTATGGAACAAATACAAAGACGCCGTATATGAAGATATCTTGCATCGCTTGCGCATTCAAACGAATAACCCTGACATCCAAATAACCGATGAAATCTACAATGAAGAATTGATTCTGATTGAGGGTCAATGCATGACTATTGCAAACAAGCTACTGATTAAAGTAGGAATAATTGCGCCAAATCGATCGTTGCACGATGCATTCAAATAAGAATTAAAGCGAGAGCCGCAATACAATGTTGATACATTGCAGGAATTCGTTAGAAATAATGTTCCGTTGGTGAAAAACAATATTATAATTATTATTATTAATATTATTATTATATTACTATTATTATTATTATTATTATCATTATCATTATAATCAATAATAATGACAATAATAATAATAATAATAATAATAAAATTAATAATAATAATAATTATAATAATAATAATATAATATAATAATAATAATAATAATAATAAATTTAATAATAATAATATTATTATTATAATTTTTTTTTTATTATTATAATTATTGTTATTATTATCATTATCATTATAATCAATAATAATGATGTTGTTGCCGTTTTGTTTCTTCGGGCCCTCACGTAGGCACCGCTTGCCGTCGGCAGCGATCTTTCCTTTGCGATCATGAACCGAGCTTTTAAGTCCAGCTGTTCGACTCGGAACAATTCAACATTTGCGGCTTGCAGTTGATGACATTAACATTTGTTATACAAGTACAAGCACAACCGACATCCAAATTCAATCAACACAGGTGCGACTGCGCTTGTTCTGTTTATTTATTATTTTGTACCCACTTCTCAACGGTCGAGGCCTATGTGCAGCCCCATACACACACACACACACACACACACACGAATGCTAACCTCTTGCACATCATAATTCCGTGCATATAAAAACCCCACCGTGAACAGTGAAATCGTGTTGCGGGAAAAAGGGGCATAATAATATCGGACAGCCGGTGTGCACTTGTTTCGGTAGTTCACTCTGTTCGCCGAACAGTCCGCCGCTGCCGCGATATATTTTTTGTCGTCTTTTTGCCGTGTCCATACCAAATATTCCTGTTCGCGGAGTTCAATACAGTCCACTTCTCGACGCTCCACTGTGCCCGTACACATTGTTCCTATTACATGCATGCCCATATATTTTCCAATATATTTTCGGCCAACGACTCCAGGAACTAATCCCGATACTATAATTTCAAAATTCAAAGTGAACGAATCAATTAGCAACAAAACCCAAACGCCAGCGTTTTAATTGTTTTTAACGTAGTCGGCCGTGTTGTTGTTGCCGTTTGTGTGGGTCCCACACATAGGCGCCGCTTGCCGTCGGCTAAACCCAGTGAGCTTTTTGTCCACGACCAAAAGCTGATGTTTTGATTCCACCTTTCCAGCGCTGAAATAGTTGAACATCTGCGGTTGATAATTTTCGAAATTAACAAATAGTTCAACACCCACCAATAAATTCAGAATTTGAATTTAATCCCGCACGGAAGCGACCGCGATTATTTTTCCCCATTTATTCAACCTAGCCGCCGCATGGCTACGTTGTTGTTGATGCCGTTCGGGTTTTCGTAGTCCCGCACCTACGCACTACTTTGACGACGGCATAACCCACTGAACTTTTATCCTGAACAGAAGCCAAGGGTTTATTTCCACCATTTCGGATCTTAAATATTAATATTAAAAAAAAAATGCAACCTCTTCGTCGGACAATCTGTCCGCTCCAACGCCTGCACTCCAGCGGCAACAATTAAATTGGTTCTGCCGCCACAATTCATCTTATTTAAATCGGCGCTCAAATTATTTCGGCTTTCTGTTATTGTTCTTTGTAATTTTTTTTTAACTTCGGCCAACCTCTTGCCCAAATTTTTCCCCCGGGACTAGTGTAAACGATTTTCCAATCCGCATCTCCGCCGCCGTCCCAGCTGATTCCGAGGCCCCCTACCGTAATTCCACGAGCAGTTAGCAAATTTCCGTGAATTCTTCTTCGAGACTCACTTATTCCACCGTAGAAAGATGGCTCCAACCGCAGTTGACATTGCGTTAAGAAAGTTTATTGGCACAACTGACCGGGTGAATCAATTTGAGTCACACATTCACACTTCCGCCGCTTCCGAATCTGCAAATTTTTCTCCCTTCATAATCCAAGTCCATCGCAAGCAGATTGGAGCCTTGTGGGAAAAGGTGGAAAAGTGCTACGAGAGCTGCACCGATCTTCTTTCCGGATCCGCTGATAGTACGTCCGCCGCGACAGTGCTTGAATCCAAATACAACGATTGTTACTCCGTCTATTCAAGATGTGATGCCCAACTTCAAGAAACAGCAGAGAAGGGCGCCTCCCAGTCCACTCAGACTTCCGACAGCCTGCCACCACCCCCTTCCGAGGGATGTTCTCTGCCACCGGTGGACACTGAAGTTTTCGATGGTGACTAACTTCGGTGGCCCACGTTCAGAGACCTATTCACTGCGGTATATATTCACAACTCGCGTCTCACCCCGGTGGAGAAACTGTTCCACCTACCATCCAAAACAACTGGCGATGCGCACACCATTGTTTCCAAAGCCCCGCTCACAAATGACGGGTTCGTCTCAGCTTGGCGAAGCCTCACCGACCGCTTCGAGAATCGGCGGTTGTTGGTCAATAGCCAGTTGAAACTCCTTTTCAACATCCAGGCTATCTCCTTAGAGTCCGGAGACGCGCTGAAAGAACTACAAGGCACCATCCAAAATTGCCTCACCGCCTTAGAGATGTCCTCTATTCAAGTTGAGGGTTGGGACTCTCTTCTCGTTTATATGATTTCCTCCAAGCTTCCAAAAGTAACGCTTTCTCTGTGGGAGCAATCTATCCATAATAAGACCAACATTCCAACTTGGAAAGAGCTAGACGCGTTTCTGACCGAACGCCATCGTACGCTGGAGGCCATCGAACCGGCAGGAGCCGGTTCAGGGCATTTCCAGCCGAGGTCGGCTACTAAGAGCACCCCACAGTCCCGCCTTCATTCTTCCGATTTCTGGGTGATTCCAGCACCCAGAAGGTGTGACCTGTGTTCCGGGAAAAACCACCCCCTGCGTAAATGTCCCCGTTTCTTCGAAATGACCGTATTCGAGCGATCAAATATCGTCCGAAGAAAGCAACTCTGCTTGAATTGTTTGGCACGAGGTCACAAGCAGCGGGATTGCCCAAGTGCCCACTCTTGCCTTACTTACCGCAGACGGCATCACACCTTGCTGCATCCCAGCAACGGTTCCTCCTACGTTCAGATTACTCCTGAACCTTCGAGCCGAGTAACCACAACGATCCCAAAAATCTCGTCGTTCTCCGCTCGACTTGTAACTTCTCCCAATTCCGCCAATTACTGGGTCCCATACGACGGCGTCAAAAGCAGGCGTACCACAGGCACTCACTCCTACCGCTGCCGAGTCTCCAGCGGAATCCATCCGCTTCGAAGATGCCAAAAGTTCCTCATGCTTAGTGCTGAGAAGAGGCTCAGCACGGTGTCCACCAACCGCTATTGTTCCAACTGTTTGGCACACGAACATTCCCAAGGCAAGTGCCGTAGTGGTGACCGATGCAAGACGTGCAATCAGAATCACCACACGCTCCTGCATATGCCTGGAAGTCCAGTTCCAGCACCCCGATCGCAGCATCGGATCACACCGCGCTTCTAACTCGCGTTGTTTACTGACCACTCCTCTAACTGATATATGTTTTCCAGAAGATGCCTTCGCGTCGCACCACGCAAAAGGTTTCGGGGGCAGACGTACGAGAGGTCCAATCCAACCAATGCCGAGTCTGCCCCTGAACTTTATCCGCTTCGGACTTCGACGTCTCTCCAGGATTATTCGCCACTCCCCAGCATTCCTCAGCCACTCCACGGCATTTTTATCCGCCGCTCGCGAGTGATTGCAAGGGGGGCAGGATGTTTACGTGAGGGGCCCACTGTGCCGCCTCTGCTGAGGAGCGAGCTTTCGGTCCCCGGCTTGCTCTCGCACCCCGAGTACCGACGATCTCCCGATCCCGCTTTAACGAGGCAAAGCGACCGGGAGATCGGTCCTAAGTTAAGATTTAGTCTCGCTTTTGAGTCTTATGTATGCAGCGAAATAAAGCTGACGTGCCCAATTACCCCACGACGCCCCCGCTTTTTATTCCGAACCCCGACGGGTTATTTCTTCGTCTCGCGACGTGGGAATTTTTTGTGGCCTCCGACAAGGAATCTTTGCGGGCAGGATCGCCCCCCAAACAACAATAATAATAATAATAATAATAATAATAATAATTATATTAAAAACAATAATAATAATAATAATAATAATTAAAATAATAATATTATAATCATTGATTATAATGATAATGATAATGATGATGATAATGATAATGATAATGATAATGATAATGATAATGATAATGATAATGATAATGATAATGATAATGATAATGATAATGATAATGATAATGATAATGATAATGATAATGATAATGATAATGATAATGATAATGATAATGATAATGATAATGATAATGATAATGATAATGATAATGATAATGATAATGATAATGATAATGATAATGATAATGATAATGATAATGATAATGATAATGATAATGATAATGATAATGATAATGATAATGATAATGATAATGATAATGATAATGATAATGATAATGATAATGATAATGATAATGATAATGATAATGATAATGATAATGATAATGATAATGATAATGATAATGATAATGATAATGATAATGATAATGATAATGATAATGATAATGATAATGATAATGATAATGATAATGATAATGATAATGATAATGATAATGATAATGATAATGATAATGATAATGATAATGATAATGATAATGATAATGATAATGATAATGATAATGATAATGATAATGATAATGATAATGATAATGATAATGATAATGATAATGATAATGATAATGATAATGATAATGATAATGATAATGATAATGATAATGATAATGATAATGATAATGATAATGATAATGATAATGATAATGATAATGATAATGATAATGATAATGATAATGATAATGATAATGATAATGATAATGATAATGATAATGATAATGATAATGATAATGATAATGATAATGATAATGATAATGATAATGATAATGATAATGATAATGATAATGATAATGATAATGATAATGATAATGATAATGATAATGATAATGATAATGATAATGATAATGATAATGATAATGATAATGATAATGATAATGATAATGATAATGATAATGATAATGATAATGATAATGATAATGATAATGATAATGATAATGATAATGATAATGATAATGATAATGATAATGATAATGATAATGATAATGATAATGATAATGATAATGATAATGATAATGATAATGATAATGATAATGATAATGATAATGATAATGATAATGATAATGATAATGATAATGATAATGATAATGATAATGATAATGATAATAATAATATAATAATAATATTATTATTATTTATTATAATGGTAATAGTAATTAATTAGTAATAATTAATAATAATAATAATAATAATAATAATAATAATAATAATAATAATAATAATAATAATAATAATAATAATAATAATATTATTATTATTATTATTATTGTTAATATTTTTATTATTATCATTATTTTTATTTATATTATTAATTATTTAATTATTATATATTATTAATTATTATTATTATTATTATTATTATTGTCATAATTATTGATTAACATGATAATGATAATAATAATAAGAAGATGTGTATAAAGCAATTGAACGATTCCATAAATATGATACTGGTCATTTGGGTATAAATGAAAATTACCAAAGTTTAAAAAAGATTATTTACTTTCCAAAACTTCAACATTACATCCAATAATGTATTAACAATTGTGGCATTTGTAATCGGTGTAAATATGACAGGAACCCAGTGAAAGATAAATTTAAATATACGGAAACACCAAACGATATAAGAAAAATTGTTCATATGGATTTCTATACAAATTCAAAATGTAATTTTCAAACTTTTATTGACCGATTTTCAAAATTTGCTACTGCCTTCTATCTTGCGGATTGCAATAGTCAAACTATTGTCAAAAAAATGCGCTTGTACAAGTCCCAAAAAGGAAGTTCTGAAAAATTAATAACTGATAATGAATTTAACAGTTTAAATATAAAAGAATACTTAAGAAATGAGAATATAGAAGTTCATTTTGTGAAACCGAACAGTAACACTGGCAATGCAGACGTTGAAAGTTTCCATAACACCCTAACAGAAAAGAAAAGAATTATATACCTTTAAAACAAAGATCTATCAATCAAAGACAAAGTTAGTAAAGCTATAGAATATTATAATAACAGCTTACACTCAGCAATACAAAATACGCCAATGAATATTGAATATGGGAATTGTGATAAAAAAAATTATACATAAGAACATTCTAAAATATAAGGAACATTACATTACATCTTTGAATTAAACAAGAGAAAATTTTTAAGAAACCAGAAATGAAGGATATATAAAAAACTATAAGTCTCTAAGACACAAAAATGAACCGAAATACAGAAAATTTAATTTAAATAATGTACATAGCTCAAACATAAAAAGAAAGAAGACATATCAGACTTCAAATGTAACATAATCTACCATAATTGAATTCCTAACACTTATATGTATATAAACGAATTGTAAAACTCAGGAGAGTCTTAATTTAAGCGATAGGAAGTTATGTAGTCGAAGTTCTTGTTGTCTCTCTATTCGCCTACATTTAACAGTGAGAGATTACAAGCTCGATCTTGGCATAAAAGCTCTAAAACTCTCTCAACTAAAAAGAAGCGTTTATGATCACGATGAAATAAGAAGTGAACAAGGCAAGAACGTAAAATAAAATAAATAGTTTTATACATATTGAAATTACAAAGAACATTAATAATATTTAATTAAATGTTAACATACTAATGCTAACAAAACTTTTGCGACCGGGACTAAAATTGATTTTAAAAAATAACTACTTTATATTTTAAAGTCAAACAAAATAGATTATTAAGATAATTCATTACATAATTCATTTAACTTAATTGCTATAAAATTTTTCATCACGCTTCGCTGAAATCTGAATCAGTGCGAATGCAGTACATTTTAGTGCAAATCTGGAAAACGAACAAGGGCCCAAAATCGATCTTAGCACCAATTGTAGTGCTAACCAAGAGCTATAAGTTTCAAATTGTTTTAATTTAAAATAAAGTCTTGCACATGTTTTTTATTATAGTTCAAATGCGTACGAATTAGAGGTCTACATGCATAACAAGAGTACATTAATATAAATATGTATGTTATGTTGTGATGCTCAGAGTCTTATAGACATACAAATAGAGACAAGCGATGTAAGCTTAAGAGATAATGAGCTGTTACTCTTTTATCTCTGTACCAAAAAAAAAAAGCTTAATAAAATAAAGCAAAGCTTGTCACATTTTCTTGTCAGTAAAATAGTAAGATTGGATTGTAAGCTCATTCTAATGCATAAATGCAAAAGTTTTAGGCATGGCGATTAGATTGATCAAAGCCTCTAGAGTTACTAAGATCGTTCCTGGTGTCGGTTAAAGTTTTTGCACTTCTTACGGTATATAAGTTTATTCCAAAATTCTGTAACTTCTAATATACATTTTTTAGAGACATGAAATTCAGCATGCACACTCTCAAAGCGTTGAATTTTATCTGTTCAAATATAAATAACAGAAAATATTTTTTCTAATGAAGATAATCCCTACTAAAGTTTAAAAATATTTCCTGTTTTTTGCCTTTCATAAAAAAAACTAACAATTCGATTTGAGTCTCACTTTAAAGAAATGATTATTTAGAATAAATCTATTCGAAAAAAAAATATATTAGCATGAAATGCAGTAGTTTTTTAGTTTTAAGCACTTAAAGCTCAGATTTCTAGTCTCAATTACATTAACGGCTTTGAAACCATCTACCTCATTATTTGATTTTTACCTTCAATATGGTCTCTATTACAACAAAAATATATAAAAAAAAGTTTTTAAACAAATAATTTTTCTAAGTTTTCAGCAAAAAATTTATTGTTAAAGCAGCTTTTATGACGTGCCCGTAAAAGTATGCCACAAAAGATTTAAATTGTACTTTTGCTTGTCGATGCTTGTAATTATTTATTAATTTCCTGCCTTTAGGCAGTATTATAAAGACTATTTAATTAGCACTGCGAATACAATTTTTGGGATTAATATTTAATTTAAATGATTAAATATAAGTAAAGTAAAACTCAGTTAATTTAAATTAAATTTATGGAAAATGGGATTCCATTGCGTGGTCCTTACCATTACAACAACTATCAAAAAGAATTTATTAAAATAGAGTTTGAAAGGAACAAGGATCCTCAATTACTTAAACATTTTTTCTTTTATATTTTTTTTTATTAATTCTTTTCTTATTGATTCCAAATTATAATTAATTAAATTAATTAATGGATAATTAATTAAATTAATTAAATGATAATTAATTAATTAATAATTAAATTAAATAATTTTATAAATAAACGTTAATGACACATGAGAAAATACACAAGTTATCCTCATTAAATAAAGTACCAAGAATAAAAAAAAAAAATTAAATAAATAAATATATAACTAAAATAAATTAAATGTAGTGGTTAGTTAGAAAGAATCCTGTTTGTTTATTTTTTTTTTCTTTGTACATTTATACAGATAGACCGAAGAAGATAGTTATTGAAAGAAAGGGCGTGCAAGAATCAAAAGATAAATCAAATTATAAATAATAAATAACTAACTAACTATTATTTCCAAACCGTATATCCCCTAGAGAAAGATCTTTCGCCGAGGGAACGATGGACCACTGTAAGTCACTATTAACCTTTTTTAAGTTGTTATTTTGATTTCATCTGCTTTTTATTAACTTTGCTGAATAATATTAAATATTGAGGAAAGACCTTTGGAGTACCGCCAGAACTCAGTTATTGTGTATCACTAAATTATTGGCCTAAGAAGAAAATGGTTGAATTAAAATTTTTAGAAATACTACTTAACGCTAGCTACCTATTCTTATTAATATATATATGCAATGTTCTCTTTTATAAAGTTGTAACACCGGCTTTGGTTTATTGATATTGTTTAATCCATTCAACTTTCCACATTCGGCCTTCCTGACGCTTGATTTGACCCTAATGGTTTCATATACTCTATTCTCTATTCTTTTCACATCATAACGTACATAATTCGTGAATTTGACTATCCTGAATATTGTGCCTTGCTATCTCTCGTAACTCTTCCTTTTCATCGTGTAGCTCGAAAATCAGACACTTTTCGATTAGTTCCTTCAATTTCTGATTATTTGAAACACGCATATCCAGTTCAGTTAGCAACTTGAACGGGGAAACTTTCGTGCTCCTCGGCTCAGTGTTGTTAATCGTCTGTTGTACACTGCCTACCTGTTTATACCAGCATCCTGGATTTTCCTGACTCAGTTTCGATAGCAGTGGTACCATTCTCTGGTGCATACGCTCTACCTGTCCGTTACCCCTGGTAAGCCCTCTTGGCGTCAAAAACCCTTCCTGCTTTCCGGCTTTTGTATTCACTAAAATGCATTTTACACAGCTCTCAACAATCGCTACCTTCTCTTTCACCTTGGGAATGTAATAAGACTTCTCGATCGATTCTTGAGTCTTTTTTAATGAAAAGTGTCCTTGCTTTTGGGCGTTTCGTATTATTTCGTCTTCCATAAGCAATGGAGCTACAAGCAGCTTCGTATTCGGATCTTTGAATAAGATTCCACTTAAGACGCCACTTAACCAAAGCTCCAATAACTGCAAGCACTTCGAGTTCATAAGAATGGTATTTCTCATCGCACGGCTTGTTCTTCCGACTCATATAAAAAATTGAGTGCCACAAATTATCTTCCTTGTCTCGCTAAAGCAACACAGCTCCAAATCCGAATTTTGAAGCGCCGCACAGTGGCCGGATTTGCCAAAGTTGAGGCAGAAAGTCAAAAAATAAATCTTGATCTACAGAAAATGGTAGAATATAGACATTAAAAATATACAATTTGAAAAAAAAAAATGTTTGCGCAACCCTGGAATTTTTGGTGGGCCCTTAAAGTCAGCTCTTTAAAAGCTGCATTATTTTCGTGTTCTTTGACGCTGCTAAACTAGTTTTTTGCATTAAAATTTAAACCTTTTCCTGTTGTCAAGAAACATTAATTTAAAATGGAAAACACCAATAAAGGTATGCAGATCTTTTTAGGAAAACCTAACCTATAAACCATGTGCTTTGTGGAGTAAAAGTTGGCAGTATTCTAGCTCCTTCTCGAAACTAATAATGCATTTATGTTCAATAATATGTGCTTAGCATTATTTAACTAATAGTTATTGCGCCTTTTTGCGCATTTGTTAAATATTAGATGATGTTGCAGACGCGTTCGAATTCAGTCACGACGAATTGCTTGAGATTTGGATTCATGGTGGTCGCAAAACGGAGTCGATTTCCAATTTTATATTTGGGAAGCTTTCTATGTACAGCTAGACAAGAAACAGCAAATTATGAGACAAATATCCAATTTCACCTCATACATTAATAAATATTTGCCAAAATGCCAAAGGAAAATAACAAGATTTAAAGAACAGCATCCAAAGTGGCTGGTTGGAAAAATTATATTAAACATTGATAAAGAGGAATTAGTAAAATGTTCTAAAGGTCGGCCACGCTTAACTTATGACGAAGGCGGCATACGTTTGAAGCGCAAACTAGCTTCCGAACTCGCCACTAATCAAAATCATAATACTGATTTACTCAATCAATCATGAAATGATTGATTGGACTTTAAAGGAAAATATGCCCAACTTACCCAAAAAAAAAATTGAAAACGTACCAAAGCCCGAGCCTATTTCTGAAGATGACGCTTTAGCATTTTTACTGGAGAATTCCTTTACCAAAAGGCAGTACAACAACATAAGGGCTTTAATACGTAAACAAGGCTGTGATATATTGCCAAGTTATGATAAAGTTTACAAAGCTAAGCTGCACTGCAGACCCATTGATATTGAAGTCACCGAAACCATGGCCCAAGTTTCATTGCAAAATTTGCTGAATCACACTGCAAAAAGGATCATAACATTGCAAAAAGAAGTATTTCTTCAATTTCAAGAAATAAATGAAGTTAATTTGATTGCAAGCTATGGATTTGACGGATCGTCTGGCCAAAGCTTATACAAACAGAGATTCAGATTCTGATAATGTATATATACATATATATTCCTCTTCTTTTGAGATAGATGCTGAAGAAAATTAATAAAAAAATATTTGTTGATGTTTAAATATATAATACAGAAAATATATATATGAATTAGTATTAAATTCAAAACATTTTAATATGGTTAATATGGGAGGTAAGAGTGGGCGTGGTCCGATCAATCTCAAAGTTGTTCCAATTTATATATACATCATAACCGTCAACTGTACCACTTTTTAAGTCCCTGGGAACTGTATTTTATTTTATACCTCAACTTTTAATAATTCGGCCACTGTTCGCCGGTATGCATTTCCGTTCCGAGTGAAGGGTCATGCAACTTTAAAACGGGTCCATTGATTAGCACTGTTTTTAATTTATCAAACGCTTCTATTTGATTTTCGTTGGACTCAAACTTAGCTTCTTTACGCAATAGATCAGACAATGGCTTAGCAATCACTGCGTAATTTTCTACGAACCTTCTGAAATACGAAGTCAAACCTAAGAACTTTTGGATTCCCTTTTGATCTCTAGGGATTGGAAAATCTGCAACTGCTTTTGTTTTCTCCTCACTTGGTTTGATTGTTCCCAACTCCACGATATATCCTAGAAATTTGAGATTATAGTGACACAAGAACATACAAGAATCCATTTGTCAAATTCAAAATCGTGAAAACCTCTCCACCTTGAAGTTATTCTAAAAAGCAATCCATGTGTGCTGTTGGGAAATTATCTCTGACTATCTTTTCATTCAGTTTCCGGTAATCGCAGCACAAACGCATCTTTCCATTCTTCTTATCTACCAAAACAATTGGCAAAGCAAACTCTGACGTAGTTGGTTTTATTATTTCTTCCCTAAGCCATTCCTGCACTTAATCATCTACTATCTTTTGATCACATAGGCCAAACGCCTTGGATGTTGAAATACCGGCAACTGTTAGCAGAATTTTCATCTCTAAGGGTGAACTTTGGTTTCTCTTTGGTTTGTAATTTTCCATCAATAACTGTACTTCAACAACGACATTTTCACTTAAATGATCCAATTTCAAGCTTGACTTATTATTTTCGGTACTTAACATGCAAAGACTGCCAAATTCGTTTATAAGCTGCATACAGGAACTTTCTCTTCGCTGAACCTCTTCTGGCTGCACACTTTGAACCCTTTTTGAAATCACTGTTCCTTGCTTTGTGACCATCATGTCAACGTTTTCTAAAATTGTAGTACCTAAAATTGCATCGAACTTCATGTCATCATCTGGAATCACGTGGAACTCGATCCACATTTCTATGCCATTGATACTAACTGGTGCTTTGAAGCTGCTAAAAGTCAGCACCTGACTTTCTCCAATTCGAGTCAAAAGTCTTTGCCTACCCATCAAACTGCCAACGGCTGAATCAAGCTTTAAAAATACACACCTACGCATCAAACAACTCTGCTCCCGTATCTGCAAGTCCTTTAAATTCAGTATTCGAACAAAATACGGACTTCACTTCTAAACCACAAGATGCACGAGAATGCTTCGGAATTATTTTCTCTGCCTGAACCACATTAGTTCTTTCTTCAGTTTTGATTAGAGCCTCTGCTTTACACTGCGTTGCTCGATGCCCTGGCTGATTACACTTGAAACATTTCGATTGTACTGGACAGTCTCTCTTCATATGAGACGGATCTCCGCACCTAAAACATTTCCAAACGAATCTGTTGTCTTTTCGTTGACCGACTCTTTAGCTACCTTGCTGCCTTTGAAAGTGTACTTGTTGTCTGGCTTATACGAGCATCTTGCCTTTTGGTATGCTTCAATCTGCCACTTCAACTCTTTGAGATTTCGAGCCTAAAATAACATTGATTTATTCGATCTAACATCTGGTATACCTTCTACGAAGTAGTCGATTAGACTTTCATCTTCCAAACGTATAGGCTTAGCTATCTCCATTAGGGCATATAAATACTCCAGTAATGATTAACCCTTTTGCTGACGACGTTTTCCCAGCCTGCGATGAATCTCGGCTGTAGAAACCTGCACTTCGAACTCTTGTAGCAGAGCTAACTTCAAACTTTCTCAATTTTTAATATTTCTCTGGCTACGTAGAAACATTTTGGCTGCTTCACATAGTAGGTGTTTTGCATAAACATACTGCTGCAAAGGGCTCCAATCTACGGTAGCTGCACAATCTTTCATCTCCTCAATCCACAAATCTATATTTGGGACACCTGTGCCGGAAAACTGAGAAACACTTCCTTCTACATCCTTTAGAGTAAACCACGATCTATATTGCGAAACTTAGCCATGTCTGTCTGCTGTCTGCTGTGCTGTGGTGGGTGGTCGGTGTGGCAACTGTTGACCTAAACTCTACGGGGTCACCCTCCGTCTCTGACTCACCCTCATCCATCAACCCAAAATGAGTTAGCAATCGTTGTTGTAAATCAGCTTTCAATCCGGTTGTATTCAACTGCAGCTCTGACAGCATCCGTCGTAATTCTTCCACTCGCAATGCCAAGATCTCTCCCCATTTTACAAAAATAACCTGTTGAAAGTTACAGTTATGTAATATTATGACAAATTGTGTTTTAACTCTAATTCTTTTCGATACAATTGTAAACAAACTAACAGTCCTGCTTTCCTCCTTTCTTTCTTTCTTTCTTCTTCTTTATACATACAATCAGACTGTTACGTAGACTGCGACGACCCTGTTTCGCCTTGTGCTGTCTTGCTTCTTTTCACGTCCACCGCTCTCTGTAGCGTTCGTCTTCTTCTTCTCCACACAGCTACCTACGACTCCGTAATGCCCTCAATTGGAATAGCCTTTTTTTTAAACATGCAAAACCACGTGCCCTTGTTATGGCCAATAAGGTTATGCTGATGTTCTGTTGCTCCTGCTCCGCGCCCTTCTGTTCTTCGCCACTGCTTGTCCAACTCTACATTTGAGCGCCGGCGCTCGGTTTCGTCGTCGTTACTCGCTGCTTCCGTATCACTCGCCCTTGTGTGTATCTGCTTTTCGCCTTCCGATGACTTTCTTTACGCCCTGTGATGAAATTTTGTGCGCGTCTATTGCTGTCTCTGTTACTCGTTGACAAATTTGCGTGGCTTTTCCGAACTCTTCACCAGTTCCAAATTGTTCTGAGTTTGTCATCCACCTCACTGCACAATGTTTTGTTCATTATATTTTATTTAAGGTCCAAGTTGTCAAATGCTTGGCAAAATCCCGGACGAGCCCCCAAAATTGCAGTGTTCTCTTTTATAAAGTTGTAACACCGGCTTTGGTTTATTGATATTGTTTAATCCTTTCAACTTGTAACTTAAGTCTAATAAAACGTGGTTAAGTGCTTGTTTTAATCTTTTCAACATCCTAGCAAAACGAGAATTTGGCGGCGAATGTCTTTGCGAGGAGATGGCAGACCTTTTCTGCCATTGATTACTCCCTTTTTAGTATATTCTATAGAAAGGAATCAGAGACTAGTATGTGAGTCCGCTTCTGGTAACTTTGCCCACCTTACCAACCCTACCGGATCCCACATGTATATAGTTTCCGATTAGGGTCCTCTCAGTATATAAATATGCTATCTTCTTCTTTCGTATAGTTGAACGGCAAAAGGAAGCCGTGTGAGGAAATTAAATTAAGTTAATTTTGTTTAAAATATATACATAGTAGTTAAAATAATTCTTAATGCTACGCCAAATCCAAAACCTAGTTATTTAAATGCCAAAACAAAAATTAGTTCAATTACCTTAATAATTAGTCTTAAATAATTAATTAATTTAATTCAGGAATCATGGCAATCGTAAGTGAAGCAAGGACTTAGTGGTTTGCATTCGGACAAGGGATCGCTTAAAGTCCTTTAAAAACATCTAGCCTGGCAATCATTGGTAGGGTGGGGATTTCGCGGCTGAATAACACCTGAGCTGGCCCATACGATGGTGTAGAACTCAATTACTCCTCTCAGACTATTTTCCCTTCTACCCGTGTCTCTCTTGTCTCTCCTTCTAGACCAATGACTAAACTCATACCAGCACGTGATTTTATTTATTATTGTATGTAAGAACCTCTTTAACGCCCGACTAACCAAAACATCACCACGTGCTCTGCGAAATTGGACTCCCGTTCGTTTTCTCGTTTACCGGATCCTACATGTACATTATATGCTACAATAATATAATATGGCGCCCAACGTCGGGCCACACAGAGCGATCTGATAGGTCCTAGAAATAAAATAATGAAGTGATCAAAAAATCTAGATCCTAAAATATAGTCTTGGTTTGTAGTGAGACTCAGTTAAAACATCCTAGGAAAATAATTCGGAGTTACTACATTGCACTATGGGCCAGGCGGCCCGGATTTTGGCCAAAATGGTCAAAAATGTTTTTAAGAAAATTGAAAAAACAACAATGGCATAATAAAAAGGATAGATTAAGCTATCTTTCCCCAAATTTTGAATACTTTCTATTCAATGCACTATGGGCCAGGCGACCCGGATTTAGGCCAAAATGGTCAAAAATGTTTTTCAGAAAATTAAAAAAACAACAATGGCATAATAAAAGGATAGATTAAGCTATCTTTCCCCAAATTTTGAATACTTTCTATTCAATGGTTACGAAATGGCAGCAAATCAAAGTTGAAATTTGTGATGAATTTTTTGCAGTTTGTAGGCAAAAAAAAAAATTCCTGCCGCTATGCGGGCAGCTATAGTCACATCGAAACAATTTTAATGTTACTAGAAGAACGCAAAATTAAAAAAAAATTTTTTTTGTATATTACACATGTTACTTTAAAAAAAAAAATGAAAACAATACAATTTTTTCCCCATTTTTTACAAATTGTGATTTCAAACTTAGGGTACCTCGACGTACCACCTCCGATCAAATTAAAAAAATGTTTAAAATTAACTTTGAATATTTAGCTTTTACGTGTAAGTTGTCCTTAATGCGCACTCTGAGGTTTTTTATACCA
Source organism: Drosophila bunnanda (assembly GCA_035046265.1). NCBI lineage: Eukaryota > Metazoa > Arthropoda > Insecta > Diptera > Drosophilidae > Drosophila > Drosophila bunnanda. The sequence continues at coordinate 20,373 of JAWNOB010000152.1, forward strand.
AAATTAAATTTTAAAACTTCTCCAGTTTAAATTTACAAATATGACAATGACTTCTTTGTTCCGCCTAAAAGTATGCCACTTTTTTAAACATTTGCAGTTGTTAGGAGAGTTTTGTATAGAAAACTGAATAGAATTAATTTGTAGCATATTTATTAATATTTCTTTTGTTTAGTATGAAATATTTGATATTTAATATTAAATGAAATCATGAAATAAAAATAAATTAAAAAGAATTAAAAGTTTTAAAAATTTGTGATATTCCTGCATTATTTTAATTTAATATATAAAACCCATAAAAATATTTTATTTGCAAGTGAAGCATTAGAATTGTTTAATTTAGATTCCTTAAATAATAACATAAATGCAAATGATGAGTTTTTAACAGATTCCGAGGCTGAATATGACTTAGAGTTATCTGAAGTTGAGGAATAATCTCTGTCTCCGCTTCAACCTAATAAGTATTATGCCTATTAAACTTTATTTCTTATATTTAATCGTATAAATTAAATATTAATCCCAAAAATGTAATTAGCAGGGCTAATTAAATAAAGTCTTTATAATACTGCCTAAAGGCAGACAAGAAATAATATATTACAAGCATTGACAAGCAAATGTGCAATTTAAAACTTTAGTGGCATACTCTAAGGGGCACGTCATAAAAGCAGCCTTAACAATTAATTTTTTGCTGAAAACTTTAAAAAATTATTTGTTTAAAAACTATTTTCCTTTATTTTTGTTGTAATAGAGACCATATTAGACGTAAAAATAAAAAAATTAGGTAGATTGCTTCAAAGCCGTTCATGTAGTTGAGTCTAGAAATCTGAACTTTAAGTGCTTAAAACTAAAAAACTACTTCATTTAATGCAACAAATATATTTTTTCTAGTAGATCTAATCTAAATAATCATTTCCATAAAGTAAAACTCAAATCGAATTGTTAGTTTTTTTTTTTTTGTTAATGAAAAACAAAAAATAGGAAATATTTTTCAACTTTGGTAGGGAGTATCTTCATTAAAAAAACACATAAAATTCAAAGTATTGAGAATGTGCATGCCAAATTTCATGTCTCTAAAAAATTTATTTTAGAAGTTATAGAATTTTGGCCAAAAAATGAACTTCCTGGCCCATAGTGCATTGTGCTGATAAAAGTTCTTAAAACTGCCGTGCACTAATAGTTTTGGTAGCAAGAAAGCTTAATCGAACAAACATGGACTTAACTCGACTGGATTTTGTCTCCGTATTTAATCGGTAGCTCATCATTAGTATATTAGTATCCTGAACTCGAAATAAACTGGAAGGCAATATTTCATTTTCTGTACTCTTTGAGAGTTTTTTTTCTTCCTTTTTTCTATCAATCTTTCTTTACAAAACTAGCAGGAAATTCATATTCAGTTGATCCGAATTTACTTACTTCTACTCTTTTGAATTAGCCGAGGAACTAGCCAAAAGAAAAAAAAAACCAACTTACGTTGAGGACAAGACATTTTCAAAAATACGTAATTTATATATACCTGTAATTTATTCAGTCTGAATATAACTCGACATAAGAAGACGCAGACATCGTACAACCAAAACATCTTTTCGGACAGAAGCTTGTCTCACCAAGGATGTTGTGCATTTGAGGGGTTAAATCATTTATGGAGGTCAGGGTCAATATACATCAAAAATAGTCTGAATCAAGTATTATGGAAGTGTAGATAGTCTTGCTCATGGAAGAGTTCCATGATTCCTGAATATTGATTAAATTTGATTTTATTTTTATTATTTTCCAGTGCGTTAAGAACAGTTATGCATCCATATAAATATTGGTAGTCAATTAATATAATATGACTCTAGTTATCCACTTCATATTTGTGGATAACCAATCGTAAAATATTATGGATCCAAAGTATTTTAATATGGAGGGGCAATTTCCAAGAGATATTCAATGCTACCTTTGCCTTAAAGACATCGAATATCCAACTCAGTTATTATCCACCAATTGCAATCACACTTATCATTAGGTCTGTTTTAACACTAAAGTTGGAAATAGATATATTTGCCCAGTCTGTAGATCGCGAATAGAGCTATCACGTATGGTCTTAACTGTAAATAAGGACTTAAATAAATCCTCTCAGACTTAACCATCAGACAGTATGTATTTGACAGTCAGGCTAGGAAGTCACCCTAGAGACGTGGATGCACCTTCCAAAAATCTGAGTGCAGCGCCAGGAAACGTACTAAGTCTCTAAGATGAGGCATGTGGTGGAGAAACAAATCCTTTTCCTGCTATGAATTAAATACAAGAATCATTACTAGAGGTTTTGAGGGCTGCAGCTATACGACAAACAGAGCTTTTAACTTTAGCCATGAATGAATGATTTCAAAATCTTCTAAAAGCAGCGTCCTTTATTATCCTTTGGCTGCGATAAACACTGCACCCTCTGGATTGTCGTTAAGGACTTCAGAATTACGACCAGATAGTATTGCTCGAAATATAAGTCACTGGAACCTAAAGTTTTCAGGAAAGACAGGAAGGAATGAGTTTTATGAAAGCATTGTTAACTTTACTGCTAAATTATCCATGCCGATGTCTGAATTGTCCTTGTTAGAGTGCGTTCCATCAAATTTGTTGCCTAAAATTCAACTCGAGCTGCTGTCCCAACATTTTAGTAGCATAGCCCAGTTAAGACGCCTTTTGCGCATGCGAGAAGCCTTTATTCAATCAGTCAACCCTGCAGTGCGAAAACCTTTTGCTGCTCCTCGTCATATGGTTTACGAGATCAAAACCGAATTCGAAGTTGAAAGCGATACAGAAGATGTGGAGCTGTCAGCAATAACCAGCCCGTATTGAAATTGTGGTATAAGTGGTCATTTATACCATGATTGGTACTATGAGCGAAGTCTTCTGCTACGGTTGTGAAAAACCGGATACATATTGTAACAGGCCAATTAATATAAGTAGACTATGGGCACACTATTCGTTGAGGTGCGCTCTCTCGAGAGAGCATGTTACTCTCTCTGGAAAAAAGGGGTTGAAGAGAAGCTGCCTGCGAGCAGCAGATCACTGTTTTAAGAAGAGCTGAATAAGATAATAAGAGAATAAGACGTGTAAAGTACAGAACAGACAAGAGACAAAAGTATAAAACGGTATTTTGAACAATAAAGAATAAAATAATAAATAAAGTAAAGTTATTATCACTAACATTCGGTCACAATCTCAGAAGTGGGATCGGGAAAAAATGTTTGCTGTTGTGTATAAACGTTAAGAAAATGGATTTAGACATAAAAGAAGTGACTGTGGCTCAGCTCAAAAAGTGGTTAGAGTGTCTGAACTTATCTACGAAGGGATCAAAAGCCGATACAAATGTTCTCCCAGCTATGTGTGGTTCCACCTGAAAGACGCGGCAGTGCTCCAGTAATAAGCCAGGAGGATCAGGAAATAGGGGATGCAGATGTGGAAGGGGGATTGTTGGAGCAGCGTGTGCAGCAAAATCGAAAGGAACTGGCTCTAGGCATGAAAACTATGGACAAGCTATACCAAGAAATCGAGAAAGCAAGGAAGGTTCTCGGAATTCTTCAACAGCAGATCGACAGCTCTGGTTCGAGAAAGGCCGTCGCGCGACCGAGCGACGCCAGAATTGAGGCGTCTGAGAATAACGGCGACATGTTCGAACAAGCAGGAAAGCAGGGCTTGGCGAAGGAGATAGAGGCAAACGAAAGAGAGACAAGAGAGAATTCTGGGAATTTTCAACGCCTTAACAACGAACAAAACGGCGGCAGTGGCAGAAATGATGGCAGAGGCGTTGGAGATGATTTTCCATTAGCTGCGTTCGGTTTTGCGAAGGAAATCCTAATGGATTTTTCGGAGAATATATCCGTTCGGGCCTGGATCTCCCAATGGGAAAACATAGCCAAGTTATACAAGCAATCGGACACCCAAAGCAGAGTGAAAGGCAGCGCTTTGCAGTGGCTGCATGCGACAACGAGTCGAAAACCGAGTTAAGACGTAAGTTCGAGGCACGGCTATGAAAACCTTCCGAGAAATTTGCGGTTGGATTTGCTTATCGTCGAAATACCAAAGGAAAATTTACGGATTCAGGCCAAGCCACTATTGAAAAAACAACAATGGCATAATAAAAAGGATAAATTAAGCTATCTTTCCCCAAATTTTGACTACTTTTTATTGAATGGTTACGAAATGGCAGCTAATCAAAGTTGATATTTGCGATAAATTTTTTGCAGTTTGTTGGGAAAAACAAAAATTTTCTGCCGCTATGCGGGCTGCTATAGTCAGATCGAAATAATTTTAATGTAACTAGTAGACCCCAAAATTAAAAAAAAAAAAAATGTTTTTTATATATTACACATGTTACAATTTTAAAAACAATACAGTTTTTTACCCATTTTTTACAACATGTGATTTCAAACTTAGGGTACCTCGACGTACCATGTCCGATCAAATTAAAAAAATTTTAAAATTAACTTTGAATATTTAGCTTTTACGTGTAAGTTGTCCTTAATGCGCACTCTGAGGTTTTTTATACCAAAATTAAATTTTAAAACTTATCTCCAGTTTAAATTTACAAATATGACAATGACTTCTTTGTTCCGCCTAAAAGTATGCCACTTTTTTTAACATTTGCAGTTGTTAGGAGAGTTTTGTATAGAAAACTGAATAGAATTAATTTGTAGCATATTTATTAATATTTCTTTTGTTTAGTATGAAATATTTGATATTTAATATTAAATGAAATCATGAAATAAAAATAAATTAAAAAGAATTAAAAGTTTTAAAAATTTGTGATATTCCTGCATTATTTTAATTTAATATATAAAACCCATAAAAATATTTTATTTGCAAGTGAAGCATTAGAATTGTTTAATTTAGATTCCTTAAATAATAACATAAATGCAAATGATGAGTTTTTAACAGATTCCGAGGCTGAATATGACTTAGAGTTATCTGAAGTTGAGGAATAATCTCTGTCTCCGCTTCAACCTAATAAGTATTATGCCTATTAAACTTTATTTCTTATATTTAATCGTATAAATTAAATATTAATCCCAAAAATGTAATTAGCAGGGCTAATTAAATAAAGTCTTTATAATACTGCCTAAAGGCAGGCAAGAAATAATATATTACAAGCATTGACAAGCAAAAGAGCAATTTGAAATTTTGTGGCATACTGTAAGGGGCACGTCATAATAACAGCCTTAACAATGAATTTTTTCTGAAAACTTAAAAAAATTATTTGTTTAAAAAGTATTTTCCTTTATTTTTGTTGTAATAGAGACCGTATTGAATGTAAAAATAAAAAAATTAGGTAGATTGCTTCAAAGCCGTTCATGTAATTGAGACTAAAAATCTGAACTTTAAGTGCTTAAAACTTAAAAACTACTTCATTTCATGCAACAAATATATTTTTTTTCTAGTAGATCGAATTTAAATAATCATTTCCATAAAAAAAGACTCAAATCGAATTGTTAGTTTTTTTTTTTTGTTAATGAAAAACAAAAAACAGGAAATATTTTTCAACTTTGGTACGGAATTTCTTAATTAAAAAAATATTTTCTGTTACTAATTTTTGAACACATAAAATACAATGTATTGAGAATGTGCATGCAAAATTTCGTGTCTCTAAAAAATTTATTTTAGAAGTTACAAAATTTTTGCAAAAAATGAACTTTCTGGCCCATAGTGCAAGCTGCAGAGTTTCGAAAACCCTGGAAGAATGCTTAAGGCGTTTGCCGACATAAGGTTGCCGGCAGGGTCTCCTGAGGGAAAGAAAATATACTTCTAGAAGGATGAGTCGGCAAGCAAGGAGACGCGTTTCTATAACTGCAACAGAAAAGGGCACTGGGCAAGGAAGTGCACTAAGTCGAAGAAGACCCCTGGGTCTTGCTATGGATGTGGGGCGATAATCATTTCATCGGAAAATGCCCCAAAAACAAAAAGGATGCTTCTAATAACTACGTAAGATTATTTAAAAGTTTTGTTCATGAAAACTCTGACCAGTCAATTATAACAGAATGCTTGATCGATTAAGGAAGCCAGTATCATTTATAAAATATTCTTATGTACCCAAAAACGTTAGATTAGACCCTCAAGAAAAAGCATATTATGGTTTAAATAAGAGTAGACTAAGCAGCTATGGAAAAATGTTATGTTTCATTATGAAAACAGAAGTAAAGATTTCGTTCAATTTAATTATTATGGCTGACGATTCAATGCTCTGTAATGTTGTGCTGGGTAGGGATTTTATGGAAGCTTACAACTTGAAAATTAATTTGGAAACTTTACGGTGGAGAGAACTGATTCCCAAAGTGGCAATGAGACAAATGTTTATTGGATGATAATACTAATGGACTTTATGAATTGGATAGAGAATCGGATTGCGAATGTTTAAAAAGTTTAGTTACAGGCTTAGATGGCAAAAGTTTAGGTACAGGTTTAGATAGCAAAAGTTTAGGTACAGGTTTAGATAGAAAAGGTTTAGGTACAAATTTAGACATAGAGAGATTAGGTACAGTCTTAGATGAAAACGAGTTAGGTACGATTGAATTTGAAAACATTTTAGGTACAAAAAACATAGGGAAAGAAGAAAGAGTTTTGGAAGAAAATTTTGATAAGCAGATGTTGGAGATAAACATTTTAAAAGACTGTGAGGAAGAAAAACTTTATAATATTGGTGAGCAAGTAAATTATAGGGATCGTGAAAAGTTTGTCAAATTGTTAGAAGCACATTATGATCAAGTGAAGCGAGCGGAAGTTCAGAAAATTTAATGTGAAATGAGCATAGTGCTGGAAAGCTCAAAACCATTTAGCTGCGCTCCAAGGAGACTGTCATACAGTGAATACACTAGAGATGGAATTATTTAACCTAGTAAGTCGGAGTATGCTTCTCCTATTGTATTAGTGAAGAAGAAGTCGGGGGAACTGAGACTTTGTATCGATTTCCGAAGGTTGAATAAAATTGAGAAAGATAATTATCCGATACCATTAATTGATGATCTTTTAGATAGTTAAATGGGGAAATCGGAGTTAACGAAATTGGATCTGAAGAATGGCTATTTTCATGTATTTGTTAACGAAGAATCAGTAAAATTGTAGTGTGCAACCAAAGAGTTTGTCGGGGTTGGCGAGGATCTGAGCTGCGGGGGCACGCTTTAGGTTTCCTGCTCTAGCTCGTCTGCTTTGGGGGTGGAGGTCTTGCTCACCCAGATCTCGTTTAACGACTACACATAATTATTAACAAGACAAGAAATTAGCGTGCTGCGACAAAATAAAAGCTAGAAGTAAATCGGAAGAACGATAAACAAAATTCACAACAAGTAAGGAAAGTCAACAGAAAAGCGGAAGTAAAGAAAACAGAAGAGAAGACAGAGAGAAAATTAAATCATTGCAGAGACACAGATGTTATTGCGCTCGCATTATGCCCACCCAACCTATGATCACCTGCCGCAGGAGCATGGCTCTGGTGACCCCTTTAGGACCCTACGACCGTGGAGTCATCCCGCGAGTCGGTAAATTAATGTTCTTTTAGGCTTTCATAATTTCGAGAATTAAGACAGGTTTAATAGTAGGAATTTAAAACTTAAAGCTAACAATAAAAGTAGGTATAGACTAAAATATAAATATAAAATATAAAAGAGATGCATGTATGTGTGTATGTGTGTGTGTTTAAAAATTGTAAAAATTTAAGAGAAAAATTTTAGCATCTTTAAAATTTAAAATTCAGAATAATTTAGCTTCATGTTTTCTTGTTTATAAATTAGAATAAATTAACTTCATGTGTTTGTTGTATTTTTCAATTTCAGTTGTTGCAATAGTAAGTAAGTTTTCCCTCAGAGTATTTTTAAATTAAATTATTTTTAAATTGTTTTGTTTTAAAAATAGTTTTCATTTTCTGGCATGTGTAAATTTTAATTTAATCAATAATTTTTTTTCCCAAAACTCACTCAATTAATCCTTCGGCGAAGATCGATCTCCCTCGATGATTTGCTGAAAAGTGTATTAAAATACTATTGGCCAGTTCACCCTATTTTTTACAGTCACTAATCTATGCAACAAAAGAATTCCATTTGCATTTGTAATGTAACATGAAGATATTTAACTTTAAATATAGGTGTGGAAAAATTAACGCTAAGTCTAAACTAAATTAATTATTAATTAAATCAATAAGTTGGCAATTCATCCTTAATTCACAAAAATTTTGGCTAGGCTAGTCGCAAGCGGGGTTATTTACACGTCGAGCATACAATTTTTAAGAATTCAAAAATGGCCAAAATTAACAATAGCTTTTGGGCCGAAAATTTCACTCAGTTTCTTTTATTAAATTTGTTGAAAATAATTCCGAAGAAGAACTTGGGCTTAAGGGTAGTAACCCATTTGATGAATTTTTTCATCTCACTTTAATTTAGGTGAAGGAGGTTAGGACACAGAACGAAGGGCGAATGAAGGTTAAGCCAAAGTCACTAGGGGTCACTTTCCCCGATTATGCAACACTTTCACAAGGCAAAAAAAATTACTCCTCGCTAAATGCGCGAAGCTGGCCTTAAACCTGGTTGCGCATTCGCGCTGTTGGCCAGATTGTCATTTAAATCTGCTCCTCCTGTGCTTGTTGCTGCTCCTCCGCTACTCCAGCCCCTCAGCCTAGGGGTACCCCTTGCCTAGGGACTTTGAATTGCCACTGCAGGGCCCAATCTGTAAATTTGGAACTTCACAGTAAGCACTGCATATAATTAACACCACAATTCAATATTCACCCGCTGGCTGAGCCCTGGTATCACAATTAAATTTGTTTCCTTTGGCGAAAGGTCTCCTCGACCTTTGGCCCTGGCCGTGGATATATGCTGCGGCGCTGCCTCCACTTTCTTAACCTTTCTGTGCTGTGTATCAAAAGGGTTATTTACTGTGCCCTAAAATTTTGGCACTCATATACTCACATTTCGAAGCTTTCAGCGGCCACTTCACAAAAAAAATAAATCTGTCCGCGAACGCGAGTCTGCACTGGTTAACAAATTTCCTCGAGTTAATACGTCTAATCGCGGGCGAATCTTGATTAAAAAGATCCCCACGGAAGCGGAAAGGCTCGTTCAGCCCCAGCGAAAAAATTGCCTAATTTGGATTTCAAGCTCTTTACTCGCAAGCGCAGCTCTGAGCTCTGTTAATTTGCCCGAACGCGTTTTGGGCAAAGTGCAGTTCTTGCATACGGCACGTGGGTAAGCTTACGTAAAGCTTTATGACGTCACCGTAGCCTCACGTCATTTCAAAGTAACAAAAGCTAGGCTTAAAACTCCCATAAAGAGTAGCCTTCTTCCCCTTACGTTCCGTTACGTGCTTGCCAAAGCTTGGTTTAGACCTCGCAAAAACCGTAGCGTCCTTTTAGGCCAACTTTATTTTTAGGGTCTTCAGTCGCCACTACAAAAGCCCCCCGGTAACATCTGGCTAGGGTATACGTACTACTGGTACCCTAGACTGATGCCGACTGAAGCCAGATCATTGGCGAATATCTTTCGCATGATATGTGCCTACGGGTTTTCCCTGCAAATCTTCTAACTCGTAGTAGGCGCTTCCTAATTTCTTCCGAACTCTTGCTTTCACGAAAGAAGGTCCAAATTTGGCATTATAACCGGTTTGAAAACTGCTTTGTTTAAAATTTCTCCTAAACACTTCCTGTCCCACTGCATAAGACACCTCTCGAGATCTAAGATTGCACTTCTTCTCGTTCTCGGAGTGTTTCTCCAGCATTCGCTTACAGGCTTTCTCCCGCACTATGTCAAACGAGTCTTGACGACTAAACTTCAAGGATCGATCATCCAAAAGGTTGAGCTTCCTCAACAAAGAGTACGTGGACCCGGAGTTGACCATATGCTGCCCAAAAACCATGTAATAGGGTGAAGTACCCAGGCTTGAATGCACGGACGATCTCAGTGCGCAACTGATCCTATTTAGGTGCTCGTCCCAGTCCTTTTGGTCAGGCCTCAAATACGCTCTAATTGCAGCGATGACGGACCTGTTAACGCGCTCGGAAGCGTTAGCCTGAGGTGAATGCACTGCCGTCAGTGTATGCGTAACACTGTATTGCTGCATTAACTTTTGAAATGCATGTGACCGGAATTGAGACCCATTATCTGAAACAATCGTTTCAGGAGTGCCAAACGACATAAACAAGTCTCCTTCTAGATACTTTATGACGACTCTGGAGTCTATCTTTTTAACGGGCTTTAGGAAAACGTACTTAGAGAAATGATCAAGCACGATGAAAATACCTATATTTCCACCTCTAGATCGGGGATAAGGTCCAAGAAAATCTATGAATAACCGTTGGAAAAATCGTTGGCTTTCTGGCGCTTTCCCTAACGGTGGTCGCAAAACATAATTTGGTGCTTTCGTTGTTTTGCACACCTCACAAGCATTGATGTAGGCTTTAACGTCTGCCACGAGGCCTGGCCAAAAATAATACCGCCTGACTCTCTCAATGGTCTTGTGTATTCCGCCATGAGCAGACAACGAGTTATCATGAGCTCGAGAAAGTATCTCTGGCACCAACTCCTTGGGTACCCAGAGCTTCCAGGCATATTCGTCATGCACTTGCTCTCCTGTCAAATGCTCTGCCTTACGATAAACATATCCGCTATCGGTCTTGAGATCGGGAAAATTTGCCTGATTTCCAGTCACTTTTTCCACAAGCTCCGCATATTCTGCCGATTTAAAATGAGCGGAATTAAGATCCACCAGGAATCCTTCCCGCAAGTCTATTGCCGCTATCACGTCTTCGTTCACCCGAGACAAGGAGTCGGGAACAACGTTAAGCGAACCTTTGCGATGCTCAATTTCAAAATTATACCTTTGCAAGGCTAAAGCCCATCGAGCTAACCGCGAATTTAAATCGTGATTGGACATTAACCACTTTAATGACGCATGATCAGTTATTATTTTAAATTTATGTCCTTCAACATACGCCCTAAAATGCTTGAGAGCCACGATCGCTGCTAGGCATTCTTGCTCAGTGACTGTGTAGTTCCTTTGCGCCTTATTTAATTTCTTTGAAATGAAGGCAATAGGACGCTCGTCTCCTTCTTCAGAAACTTGCACCAACACAGCTCCTACTCCGGTTTTGCTAGCATCGCAATGTATAGCGAAAGGTTTGGAGAAGTCGGGGCTACATAAAACTGGAGCCTCACTGAGACATTGTTTCAGCTCTTCAAATGATTTTATTGCCGCCTCAGTCAAACTAAATCTTCTCTTTGTAGTCATTAGATCCGTTAACGGGGCAGAAAGAGATGCAAAATTTGGAACGAACTTGCGATACCATCCACACAGACCCATGAAGCTTCGCAAGCTGCGCAAAGTTGTAGGCAATGGGAAATTTTTAATTGCCGCCACCTTATCAGGGTCGGTTCGAATTCCACCATCGCCGATTATATGTCCCAAATATCGCACCCTCAGCATGCAGAAGTGACTTTTGCCAATATTGATCGTCAAACCTGCACGCCTTAAGTGTAATGCTACCTCTCTTAGCACTTCTAAATGTCTCTCAAAGCCTGATGACACTACCAGCAGATCGTCTAAGTAAATAAACACCTCGTTTCTAAGATGAGCTGGCACTATTTTGTCCATCAATCGAGACATTGTGCTAGTGGCATTGCAAAGCCCGAACGGCATAACTTTAAACTGATAGAGCGGTCTACCAGGAACAGTGAACGCTGTCTTGTCGCGCGAAGCAATGTCTAAAGGCACTTGCCAATAAGCGTCCTTTAGATCAAGGCTAGTTATGTATTCTGCCTTCGGCAAGCGACTCAAAATGCCACTAATTTGAGGTAAAGGATATGCATCCTTTTCGGTGAAACTGTTCACCTTACGACAGTCCAAACAAATTCTAACCTTTCCAGGCTTTGTTACCATAACGATCGGAGAAGACCATGCACTGTCGGACTCCTCTATAACCCCAAGCTGCAACATCCTGTCTATTTCGGCATACATTGACTTTTCTACGGCCGGTGAGACAGGGAAATGGCGTTGTTTTATGGGTTTAGCATTACCCACGTCAATGGAATGGGATATAAGATTAGTCCTACCGAGTCCTTCTTGCCTAAATGATGGAAAACAATTCACAACATTAGCCAACTTGGCTTTATTTATATCGGACAATTGATGCTGGTCAGCTTTGTCCTTGCAGTCAGTCTCCGTTGCGTTTAATTCGGAAATACACAAATTCCTGGGAAGAAGATCGTAAAGTTTCCAAAAGTCTATCCCAAGATACAAATCCTGCTTCAGTGAGGGCACTATGTAAACTTTCAACAGCCTCTTTACGTCGGCGTACTCCACATCCGCTTTAAAATACCCTAGTATCTGCTGTGATCGGCCATCAGCCGTAGTAGCATTGCTGTTAATTGACTTGTAATCCCCTTTGGTCATTACCTCACGAGCTAAGTTACCTCCAACACAACTTATTGATGCGCCGGAGTCTAACAGGCCATAAACTACTCGACCTAACATATTAATCGGCAAAAAGGGTCGAGGATCTTTTGGTCCTGCCGGTAGAGAGTTTATGTACTCGATGCCAATTCTACATTGCTTGACATTTTGCCAGAATGATTTTATGCGAGTAGAATTGCGAGACCTATGTTGTTTTACATCCTGTAATTTAAAGTTATCTTCCGGTAAAATTATTTCTCTTAAGTCCGAGATTTTGCTATGTAGCAAGGGACTAGCAGGTAGTTGTTGAATGTCAGGGAGAGGAAGTTGAGCAACATCAGCTGCATCTTCTATTTCTCGGTCATCGTGGCTTGGTTCCGTGAGGCACTCGAAGTCTTCTGTCTGAATTGCGACTTCGACGTGCCGGCTTTGGAGTTTTTTGAACACTTACTGCAACTTGGCTTGTAAGTATTTGCAGCTCCACAACCGTAGCAAAATACTCTTCTCTCCGAAACGCAATCTTGATATCGGTGGCCTTCTTTGCGGCAATTCCAGCACAACAAAGAAAACGCTTCGATATCACCATCAGTTTCAGGTTCGGAATCTACCTGAGCCTCATATTCTTGACCAAACTCTGACACTTCCCTTCTAAACGGAGTGCTTCGCGCGTAGCCACTGGACCGTTTAACATCGGCTAAAAAGGCTTCGCGCCTGCGACAAATCTCTCTCAGTTCCGAGACCGTATTGATTTGAATATTTAAAATTTCATGTCGAATCTCTGGCCGCAAATTGTTTCGTAGGACACGAATTAACTTATTCGATGTCCAGGGATGTTCCAGTTGATCGACTAACGCAGTAATTGTGTCATAAAAGCAATCGAACGATTCGTTCGGCTTTTGTTTAGTGTTTCTAACTAGTTCTTCGATATCGCCATCGTCTCTGCTCAGCCGAAACTGAAGGCGCAAAGCTGAACAGAAACTGTCCCAATTAATTTCCCCATGAGCTTTATGGTATCGCCAGTAAAACTCGTTTGCTTTGCCTTCAAATAGGACACTAGCGTGTTTGCACAGCAAAGAGATATTGTTGCCTAATGTCTCCCGAGTCAAAGTATCAACTCTGTAAATAAAATTGTCCACAGATACTCCTGTGCCTGAAAATTTGATTTTCCATCCGTTTAGGATATGCACGACTTTATCTGGTCGGTTTACTAAGTCGGACGTAGTGCTTCTTTGAGAAGCGGGAGAACCAGGAGCCAAGAGGACTTGTCTTGATTCGCTTCTGGATTCATTTCTAGATCCGCCCCTATCTTCATCGTTTGCCAGCGAACGCCGCGAAGAATGCTCACTCTGAGCACTGTCCATACCTCGACTTGAATTTGCTAACGCCCTGGTGATACAATCTGTTACGGAATTTTGAATTAAATCGGTCATCCTCTCTGAAAGCGTAGCCAGTAATCTTCGCTCCATAGCCAGTAACGTGATAGCATTAGCCGTCAAAACGCTTGAATTGTTAACAGCAGTTGTGTTCGTTTGCGAACTTTGTCCTGAGGTTGAAGCTGTATTATCTAATGCTTGCTGAGCAACTGTATCTAAAGGCTGCCGTTTCTTCGAGCCACTTCGGGTTTGCCTGTCGGATCCATCTGTAGGCTTTGAGATAGCTGGTCTACAAGATACTTTGCACACCGGACATTGTGAGCTATCCTTCCAATGAGCTTCTATGCATCGCTTGTGAAACTCGTGTTGGCATGAGGTTACAAAAGCCTCGGCAATGTTTATATCTGCCTTACATATCGGACAATTATAGCTTGGGCTTGATTCAGCCCCCCTTTCTGGAGAGCGGTCTAACCCCATCGTTCCCAAGAAAAATCTCAACAATTAAAAAAGATGAATTGAATTCGAAAATTAAAATGTCGTTCCGATAGCAGTTAACTTGCTGCACTCTAATTCTCAGAACCCTTTGCTTCTTTGCGATAAATATAGCCAAAAATGTTTAAATAAATTAAGCCAAAAATTATAGAGAATTATGAGATAAAATAACGTAATCAAATCAAAAATAAAGTAATCAAATTGCATTTACCGAACTCTAGATGTCACACGTATCGAAGGGTCATTTAAGATTAATTTTCTCAAAAGTTGAAAGATTGGAAAAATAAAAGATTTTTGATTAGGTTAAAACCTATTCAAAACAAGGGAAGCGATACTTATTTATTTCGAATTCGGACAGCGAAGAGTTCAGAAACACATTCGCATGTATTCCAGAATACGATCTAAAAAAAAATAAAGCTTCAAGGAAAAATTAGAAAGAAAGTTAAAGAAAGCTGTAAAATAATTTTCCAGGATATGGCACGACTCGAAAGAAATGCCAGTATTTTCCATAGAATTGAGTTTAAAGTCGAGACTAGTTTCATGACTTAGTGCTATAAAAAAATGGGACAGAAGAAGAGCTCTTTGTATTGCCTCCTCTGTTTTCCTCAATTTTTAATAGACACCTTGTCACTTCCTCTCAATGTAGGAAAATCTTTTGTTTCCCTTTAAGTCTGGCCAGTTGGAAATACTAATATTTATCACAACTGTTTTCCAAGGCTAATTAAGACAAAACAAAAAATTTAACAAAAGTTGAAGAAGTTGAAAACGAGTTGACATAAACAAAAATAGTAAAAAGAATTTATTTACCCTTGAGTCTTAATAAAAAAAATTATTTTTATTAAAACAAACAAACGTTAAAATTCTGGACAGTTACAAATACTAATATTCACAAATCTGTTATCCAAGAATTAATAGAACGAAATTGTTGCAAGTTAGGGTAGACGATACAAGAGAGAGTTAAAGTAGCATGTGTTGAATTTGTTTATCCGCGAGTCTTAATAAAAAATAATTTTTACTAAGGCTCCACACGTTGGGCGCCACTTTTCTTATTAATAATAATGAATTATAACTGTAGTGTGCAACCAAAGAGTTTGTCGGGGTTGGCGAGGATCTGAGCTGCGGGGGCACGCTTTAGGTTTCCGGCTCTAGCTCGTCGGCTTTGGGGGTGGAGGTCTTGCTCACCCAGATCTCGTTTAACGACTACACATAATTATTAACAAGACAAGAAATTAGCGTGCTGCGACAAAATAAAAGCTAGAAGTAAATCGGAAGAACGATAAACAAAATTCACAACAAGTAAGGAAAGTCAACAGAAAAGCGGAAGTAAAGAAAACAGAAGAGAAGACAGAGAGAAAATTAAATCATTGCAGAGACACAGATGTTATTGCGCTCGCATTATGCCCACCCAACCTATGATCACCTGCCGCAAGAGCATGGCTCTGGTGACCCCTTTAGGACCCTACGACCGTGGAGTCATCCCGCGAGTCGGTAAATTAATGTTTTTTAGGCTTTCATAATTTCGAGAATTAAGACAGGTTTAATAGTAGGAATTTAAAACTTAAAGCTAACAATAAAAGTAGGTATAGACTAAAATTAAAATATAAAATATAAAAGAGATGCATGTATGTGTGTATGTGTGTGTGTTTAAAAATTGTAAAAATTTAAGAGAAAAATTTTAGCATCTTTAAAATTTAAAATTCAGAATAATTTAGCTTCATGTTTTCTTGTTTATAAATTAGAATAAATTAACTTCATGTGTTTGTTGTATTTTTCAATTTCAGTTGTTGCAATAGTAAGTAAGTTTTCCCTCAGAGTATTTTTAAATTAAATTATTTTTAAATTGTTTTGTTTTAAAAATAGTTTTCATTTTCTGGCATGTGTAAATTTTAATTTAATCAATAATTTTTTTTTCCCAAAACTCACTCAATTAATCCTTCGGCGAAGATCGATCTCCCTCGATGATTTGCTGAAAAGTGTATTAAAATACTATTGGGCAGTTCACCCTATTTTTTACAGTCACTAATCTATGCAACAAAAGAATTCCATTTGCATTTGTAATGTAACATGAAGATATTTAACTTTAAATATAGGTGTGGAAAAATTAACGCTAAGTCTAAACTAAATTAATTATTAATTAAATCAATAAGTTGGCAATTCATCCTTAATTCACAAAAATTTTGGCTAGGCTAGTCGCAAGCGGGGTTATTTACACGTCGAGCATACAATTTTTAAGAATTCAAAAATGGCCAAAATTAACAATAGCTTTTGGGCCGAAAATTTCACTCAGTTTCTTTTATTAAATTTGTTGAAAATAATTCCGAAGAAGAACTTGGGCTTAAGGGTAGAAACCCATTTGATGAATTTTTTCATCTCACTTTAATTTAGGTGAAGGAGGTTAGGACACAGAACGAAGGGCGAATGAAGGTTAAGCCAAAGTCACTAGGGGTCACTTTCCCCGATTATGCAACACTTTCACAAGGCAAAAAAAATTACTCCTCGCTAAATGCGCGAAGCTGGCCTTAAACCTGGTTGCGCATTCGCGCTGTTGGCCAGATTGTCATTTAAATCTGCTCCTCCTGTGCTTGTTGCTGCTCCTCCGCTACTCCATCCCCTCAGCCTAGGGGTACCCCTTGCCTAGGGACTTTGAATTGCCACTGCAGGGCCCAATCTGTAAATTTGGAACTTCACAGTAAGCACTGCATATAATTAACACCACAATTCAATATTCACCCGCTGGCTGAGCCCTGGTATCACAATTAAATTTGTTTCCTTTGGCGAAAGGTCTCCTCGACCTTTGGCCCTGGCCGTGGATATATGCTGCGGCGCTGCCTCCACTTTCTTAACCTTTCTGTGCTGTGTATCAAAAGGGTTATTTACTGTGCCCTAAAATTTTGGCACTCATATACTCACATTTCGAAGCTTTCAGCGGCCACTTCACAAAAAAAATAAATCTGTCCGCGAACGCGAGTCTGCACTGGTTAACAAATTTCCTCGAGTTAATACGTCTAATCGCGGGCGAATCTTGATTAAAAAGATCCCCACGGAAGCGGAAAGGCTCGTTCAGCCCCAGCGAAAAAATTGCCTAATTTGGATTTCAAGCTCTTTACTCGCAAGCGCAGCTCTGAGCTCTGTTAATTTGCCCGAACGCGTTTTGGGCAAAGTGCAGTTCTTGCATACGGCACGTGGGTAAGCTTACGTAAAGCTTTATGACGTCACCGTAGCCTCACGTCATTTCAAAGTAACAAAAGCTAGGCTTAAAACTCCCATAAAGAGTAGCCTTCTTCCCCTTACGTTCCGTTACGTGCTTGCTAAAGCTTGGTTTAGACCTCGCAAAAACCGTAGCGTCCTTTTAGGCCAACTTTATTTTTAGGGTCTTCAGTCGCCACTACAAAATATACGTCTTTTACCACCCCGTTGGAACAACTTGAGTTCTTGCGACTGCCTATGGGTCTTAAAACAGCCCCACAGGTATTCCAGAGATTTGTAAATGACATATTTTCTAACTTGATAAGGGAAAAGAAGGTAATCACATATATGGACGATATTTTAGTTGCAAGCAAGAGTTTAGAAGAGCATTTAGAAGTGCTAGTAGAAGTATTTAGGAGGCTAGTAGAAAACAAGTTAGAATTGAGAATGGACAAATGCAAATTTTTACAGGATAAGGTCAAGTATTTAGGTTTTCTGATTTTGAAAGATGGGATTAAGGCTGATAGCAAGGGGCTAGAAGCTATACAAAATTTTCTGATTCCAGGCAAAATTCAAGCAGTTCAAAGTTTTTCGCTTTAAAGGTGAAATTAATGGAAGCGCCAGTTTTAGCGATATACGATTACAGAGATGATATCGAGCTCCACTGTGACGCAAGCGCTTTAGGATTTGGGGCTGTGCTTCTGCAGAAGAAAGCAGACAGCAAGTTACGTACTATTTTCTATTTTTCAAAAAGATCGACGGCAACGGATGCGAAGTACCACAGTTTTGAGTTGAAGACTTTAGCCATAATTTACGCGTTAAGAAGATTTAGAATATATTTGCTGGGAAAACGGTTCAAAATTGTAACTGACTGCAACTCGTTAACTTTAACGCTCAATAAAATCGAGTTGAATCCAAGAATAGCACGGTGGGCTCTAGAGTTGCAAGAATTCGATTATGAATTAAAACACAGAGCAGGTAGACAAATGCAACACGTAGATGCATTAAGTAGATGCAGAAACATTATGATAGTAGAGGGAAATACATTCGAAACAAATTTGGTAATTTGTCAGACAAAAGATGTAAAGGTTCAGGAAATTAGGAAAATGTTAGAAGGAGCGAGCATAAGCTATATGAAATGGCGTGATTTATAAGAAGAGTAACGACAACAGATTATTATTTTACGTGCCAAATCGAATGGAAGAACATGTGTTATACAAATATGAAATGGGTTGCATTGGGAGGGATAAAATGTTAGATGTTATTGGAAAAAGCTACTGGTTTCCAAATATGAAGGATAAAGTCGTAGAGCACATTCAAAATTGTTTAAAGTGCATAGCGTATTATCCGAAGGTAGGTAAAGGAGATGGACTTTTACATAGTATACCAAAAGGCAACAAGCCATTTGAGATCATTCATATCGATCATTATGGACCGGTAAATAGTAGCAGATCGAGCATATATTTGTGGTTGTAGATGCATTTACAAAGTTCGTTAGGTTGTACACAACGAAAACGAGGAATACAAAAGAAGTAATAAGAGCGTTGACAGATTATTTTCGAGCTTATAGTAGACCCAAGTGTATAATATCAGATCGGGGGAGTTGTTTTACGTCTAGTGAGTTTGCAGAATTTATGGTACTCAGTAATGTTAAGCACATAAAAATAGCGAAGGGATTGCCACAGGCGCATGGCCAAGTTGAACGAATTAATAGAAGTTTAGGACCTATGATTGAAAAATTGACGGAGCCGGAAAGGGTATTACATTGGGATAAGGTTATTGAAAAAGTAGAGTTTTCTATGAATAATACAATTCATAGCAGTATTAGGCAGCGCCCTAGTGAAACAATATTTGGAATAACACAAAGAGGAAATTTCTGTGAAGAGTTAAAGGAGACATTGGAAGACGAAGAAGTGGTAGAAATTGTTAGTAAAAATTTAGAAAATCTTAGAAAAGATGCACAAGAGGTACAAAGAAAGGCTCAAATGAAGAATGAAAAATATAACAATGCAAAAAAGAAGATTTCGTCGGATTATAAGGAAGGAGATTATGTCATGGTGGAGAATTTTGATAGCACTGTGGGAGCGTCTAGAAAACTCATTCCAAAAAATAAAGGTCCTTATGCAATTTAAAAGGTGTTAAAAAATGACAGATATTTGCAGATATTAACGGGTTTCAGTTGTCTCGCAATCCATATCAAGGTGTTTGGAGTGTGAATAATTTTAGACATTGGATAAAAAAAAATATGATATAAATTTTTTTTAATAATAGATAGTAAGCAAAGAAAACAAAACTTAAAAATTGTAAAATATAATAAGAAATTGTAATTATATAAGTTAGTTAATATTAAGACAGAGATAGAGGGCTATCTCAATGTCAGGACGGCCGAGTTGTAACAGGCCAATTAATATAAGTAGACTATGGGCACACTATTCGTTGAGATCGCTCTCTCGAGAGGCATGTTACTCTCTCGAGGAAGGGCCTTTCTGGGAAAAAGGGGTTGAAGAGAAGCTGCCTGCGAGCAGCAGATCACTGTTTTAAGAAGAGCTGAATAAGATAATAAGAGAAGAGGACATGTAAAGTACAGAACAGACAAGAAGAGACAAAAGTATATAACAGTATTTTGAACAATAAAGAATAGAATAAAATAATTAATAAAGTAAAGTTATTATCACGAACATTCGGTCACAATATCGACCTTCTTGTCCTATATGTTCAGATGCGAAAAGCTATCAAGCAAACCGATAGTTTTGAAGTAACCAACACGGAATAGAATATTTCAACTGTTTGCACCTACACCTACCAGATTTGACCGACAACACACAATGTTCCATTGTCACACCTAGTACATATTCTGCGTTATCCAAAAGATAGAATAAAAGATAGATAGATAGATAAAATCTGATATCTGCCGGTAGTCGTCAATATGCGAAGGTGAACGTCCTAGGTCGCTCAATCTCAGGGTTAATGGGCACCGATGCTCCTATCAGTTGCATTTGAGGTGCGTTGGTAAAAAGCTATTGCAAACTCAGGTAAAATATACGCCAATGACTAATTCTGTCTGAACTGCGGATGGACAAACTCAAATAATAACGGACAAGCTTTGTGCAAAAATCGAATATAAAGGCGATAAGAAAAGTTGAATCTCCCCTCATTAGTACAGTAACTGTATTAAGGTATCGATTTTTGGACAGAGTTCCATCTACTTCCGTTAGATCGCTTTCAATCCACTGCCGAGAAGAGTCTAGCAACTATCGGCGCTAACTTGTTCAGACCGATCAGACCGAATTGCAGAAGACCATTCAAAATTTCCCATCCTATACAGGAAAAGGTTTAGGAAGAACTAACATACTTTCTATTCTATTGACGTAGGCGACTCGAAGCCGATCAAACAACGTCATTACCCAGTGTCACTCGCAATTGAGAAGCTTCTTATTGTAGAGATAGATCGTATGTTATCACTTGGTGTCATAGAGGAGTCAGAAATTGTCTGGATCTCACCAGTTGTTTCAGTTCGCAAGCCAAGCAACGTCCGCCTTTAAGTCGACAGCCGTTAAGTAAATGCGGTAACTCGTAATGATGCATACCCAAAGCAAATAATTTATGGTATTTTAAGCAGGTTACCAAAAGCGGAATTTATCAGCAGCCTCGATCTAAAAGATGCCTATATACAGATCCCCCTCGAGAGAAGCTCTCGCGATAAAGCCGCTTTCACAATACCAGGTTGAGCTTTATACCAGTTCACCGTTATTCAGTTTGGGCTAAAAAATACGCCGTCGACCAAGTCTAAATTGATGGATCGCATAATAGCTATTACCTTGAAAAACGATGTATTTATATACTTGGATGATTTATTGATTGTATCGGATTCGTCTAATCGACACTTGTCCGTACTAAACGAAATCGCATCGTGCTTAGCCAAGGCGGAGTTGACCATTAACATTCAAAAAAGCAAGTTTTGCATCAAAGAAGTTCGTTACTTAGGTCATGTAGTAGGTAATGGTACATTTCCATGGATGTAGATAAAATTATGCTATAATTAAGTATGCGGCACCTCGATCAAGCAGTTATGGCGTTGCATTTGTAATTTTGCTTATATAGCTACCATATTAACCGACGCATTAAAACATGCGAATCCGTTAAGTGGTCTGAAGCTGCAGAAGAAGCCTTTAAATCTCTTAAACGAGAACTTTGATCTACCCTTCTACATACATCGCGATGTTAGTGATACTGCCATAGACGGAGTACTAATGCAGACAAGCGAAGAAGGCGATAAAGTGATTATCTTAAGCTTAACAAAAGCCACCTTAATTACTCAGTTACTGAGAAAAAAGTATTAAGAAATTCAGAGCGTATTTCGAGGGACATTCTTTCACGGTAATAACCGACCATGCTTCCTTAAAGTGGTTGATGACCCAATCCGATTTCAGTAGCCCGAAAGCTCGATGGGCTTTAAAGTAAAAAGTTTCTTGACTTGGAGTCCCCACATTTCGTATCAGGATTTACGAGTGAAAGTTAAAAAAGGATAATTTGTTGATGCGAAAGTAGGGGAGCGCCTAATATTCCGACGAATGGAACATTTATACAATCACAAAATCGCAGGTGACCAAGCATGGAAGCTTAGAGTTAATTCCGAACGCTTTACACCTAGGAATAAATTAAACTCTCGAAAGATTATGTCGTTATTATTTTTGGCCAATCTTAGTGACTGATGTGCAGAATTATGTTAACCAGTGCGAAATCTGTAAGGTAACTAGGCCACCCAATCGAACGTGAAGACAATCATTGGCAAAGTCCGCAGAGAGTAATAGGTTCTTCCAGAAGCTCTATGTAAATTATTTAGGACCGTATCCATGGTCAAAGGAAGGTCACGTTGGAATTCTTATAGTAATCAATCATTTCACGAAATTCCCTTTCTTGAAACCGGTGAAATGCTATGGAGTCCCAGAGACCATTGCACTATGGGCCAGGAAGTTCATTTTTTGGCCAAAATTCTGTAACTTCTAAAATAAGTTTTTTAGAGACATGAAATTTGGCATGCACATTCTCAATACTTTGAATTTTATGTGTTCAAAAATTAGTACGAGAAAATATTTTTTTTAATGAAGATACTCCCTACCAAAGTTGAAAAATATTTCCTATTTTTTGTTTTTCATTAACAAAAAAAAAAAAAAAAACTAAAAATTCGATTTGAGTTTTACTTTATGGAAATGATAATTTAAATTCGATCTACTAGAAAAAATATATTTGTTGCATTAAATGAAGTAGTTTTTTAGTTTTAAGCACTTAAAGTTCAGATTTCTAGACTCAACTACATGAACGGCTTTGAAGCAATCTACCTAATTTTTTTATTTTTACGTCTAATATGGTCTCTATTACAACAAAAATAAAGGAAAATAGTTTTTAAACAAATAATTTTTTAAAGTTTTCAGCAAAAAATTAATTGTTAAGGCTGCTTTTATGACGTGCCCCTTAGAGTATGCCACTAAAGTTTTAAATTGCACATTTGCTTGTCAATGCTTGTAATATATTATTTCTTGTCTGCCTTTAGGCAGTATTATAAAGACTTTATTTAATTAGCCCTGCTAATTACATTTTTGGGATTAATATTTAATTTATACGATTAAATATAAGAAATAAAGTTTAATAGGCATAATACTTATTAGGTTGAAGCGGAGACAGAGATTATTCCTCAACTTCAGATAACTCTAAGTCATATTCAGCCTCGGAATCTGTTAAAAACTCATCATTTGCATTTATGTTATTATTTAAGGAATCTAAATTAAACAATTCTAATGCTTCACTTGCAAATAAAATATTTTTATGGGTTTTATATATTAAATTAAAATAATGCAGGAATATCACAAATTTTTAAAACTTTTAATTCTTTTTAATTTATTTTTATTTCATGATTTCATTTAATATTAAATATCAAATATTTCATACTAAACAAAAGAAATATTAATAAATATGCTACAAATTAATTCTATTCAGTTTTCTATACAAAACTCTCCTAACAACTGCAAATGTTTAAAAAAGTGGCATACTTTTAGGCGGAACAAAGAAGTCATTGTCATATTTGTAAATTTAAACTGGAGATAAGTTTTAAAATTTAATTTTGGTATAAAAAACCTCAGAGTGCGCATTAAGGACAACTTACACGTAAAAGCTAAATATTCAAAGTTAATTTTAAACATTTTTTTAATTTGATCGGAGGTGGTACGTCGAGGTACCCTAAGTTTGAAATCACAATTTGTAAAAAATGGAAAAAAAATTGTATTGTTTTAATTTTTTTTTTTTTTAAGTAACATGTGTAATATACAAAAAAAAATTTTTTTTTAAATTTTGCGTTCTACTAGTAACATTAAAATTATTTCGATGTGACTATAGCTGCCCGCATAGCGGCAGGAATTTTTTGTTTTTGCCTACAAACTACAAAAAAATCATCACAAGTTTCAACTTTGATTTGCTGCCATTTCATAACCATTGAATAGAAAGTATTCAAAATTTGGGGAAAGATAGCTTAATCTATCCTTTTTATTATGCCATTGTTGTTTTTTTAATTTTCTTAAAAACATTTTTGACCATTTTGGCCAAAATCCGGGTCGCCTGGCCCATAGTGCAATGTTTCATATAACGGAGTCCAATTTAAGTCGAACGCGTTTGACCATTTGCTATCCATATATGGTATGAACCACGCTTTTAGGGCTGCGTACGCCCTGTAAGGAAATGTGTCGGAATGTCGGAAATGTGGCGCTTGAATCGTTTAGTAATATCAGCCATCAGTACATCCTAACCCAACTAACTGGGATTGAAACCTTAGCACAATCTGTTGTTATCTGCAGTCGCGTTTTCACACTGCAACGAATAATTATCCTTACCGACTTGTTTTTAGTCAGCATATGATCACCCATTCAAGCACGTATAAGCTTTTGCGTCGATTAAACTTGTTAGAGGATCGATCAATCGTATTTAATAAGGACAATTCCGTTGGCCTGATGAGAAATTAAGCCAACCTTTGCATACGAAGACAATATTTCCGAAATGAAAAAGCGTATAATTTGCGAAATCGGGAAGTCTCGTATGGCGGAACCCAGGAAAATTTTTCGTAGGAATTTTCAGCAAAGTTGTTTTGTCAAGAGCTTTAATGCAAACTTAGCCCCAACTTTTTTGAAAGGAAGTGTTTGGTGTGCCAGACGCCAGGTATGTACTGGATATATCCTTATTTCACTGCAGAAACATACTAAAAACTAATTAATATTTAGTTTCCGGCCCTTTGTGCCTAATTGAGTATCGATTTGATCCTACAAGCACGGCCAACCGCAGATGGACCAGCAATCCGTCGCCACCACTCTTTGTCTGCTCATTTTGGCATTCAGGATGATGAAGATAACGATTCTGATGAGGTCGAATCTGTAGTTACCGCTCTCGATCGTAACGTGCAGGAAATGCACAAAAGCAGTTCTTTATTTACACTCAAAGACGTAGAAGGCATCGTATCAATTATTGCAGTAACAGGTAGCCCAGATGTAGATCAATGGATAGTGGAGTTAGAGGAATACGCCTTGACAGTTGAGTGGAACCAGCTTCAATTATTCATTTACTACAAGCAGTTGCTCAGTGGAGCCGCAAAATCATTCATTCATTCGTAGTCAGGTTAATATTCGCAACTGGGATTCTCTTAAGGCAGCATTGTGTAGGGAATTTGCTATCAAATATCGTCTACTGAGGTGCATCGCAAACTAGGTAAACGGGTGCAGGAAAAAGGAGAAACTTTTCAAGAATATTTGTATGCTTTAATGGAAATTGCTAAGCCAGTCAAATAAAATGAAGAATACTTTGTGAAGGGATGGATGCAAAGGAAAATACGATAATGTTTTACTAATCTAAAACGATAAAGGATCTAAAGGAGCAGATAGAAGTCTACAAGAAAGTTCAGGGCACGTACAAGGCATCGTACAAAATGAAGAGGGTGCAACGGAGACAGAAGGATTAAAAAGTTTGGATTCGAAACAGAGTTTTATACGTAAATGTTGTGGGATTTGTCCCACTTAAAGAAAGATAGCAAGTAAAAGGACAACTACAATTGTTTTCGCTGCGGACAGCCAGGTCATTGTGATGCACAGTGCACGGGTGCTGGTGAAACAGGTGAGTAACATTTCGAGAGTGAAGCCTCGAAACCAAAGAGCGAGTTTACTGTTTCCGCCCTTGAACTAAAAGTTGTTAAGCACTCCGTCGTCCAATTCAAAAGAATCGTCGACACAGATGCAGATTTATGTTTAATGCGCAGGAATATCTGCCTAAAACTGGGCAGTAAACTTCTTACTGGAAAAAAGAAATCCTTGACAGGAATAGGCGAGAGTCAGGTGTTGATGTTTGGAAGCATAATTCTTCCAGTCGAAATAGACAATATACAAATTAATGTAGAATTTCACGTAGTACCGGAGGAAGCCATGGGCTTCGAAGCTATTTTGGGCAAAACAATTTTGGAGATAGTGGACATGAAAGTTACTAAAGAAGGCACTGAGTTTTTTCGTTGTATGGAATCGAGAAGCATTGACGAGGAGCAGAGCAACACGGTTATGAAGTTTAGGAACATGTACGCAGAACAGTGGCAGTTTCAGATCAGGTTGATTTATCCCATTTAAATCAATTTTAGAAGGTCGAAGTCAAGAGTTGTATTGAAGAACGAAACGTAAATGCACCGGTACAAATGAAAATAATTCTAAAGGATGAAATATCAGTTTTTCAGCATCCACGTCATTTGCCAGTCTGTGACCAGAAAACAGTTGATGACCAAGGAGTGGCTTGCTGAGAAAATTATCCAACCGAGTACTTCTGAATATGCATCGCTAGTAGTTTTGGTATCGAAGAAAAACGGAAAGAAACGTCTGTGTTCCGACTATCGAAAGTTGAATGAAAAGATTATTCGAGACAATTTTCCGATGGCTCACATGGAGACGGTTTTAGACAAGCTACAAGGGTCCAAAATATTCATGACTTTGGATCTAACCAACGGTTTTCTCCACGTTCCAATTAAACCAGGTTCTCGAAAGTATACGTCATTTGTGTCAGTCAGGACAGTTTAAATTTCTATATGTTTCATTTGGCATATCTAATTCACCGGCAGTTTTCAACAGATTCATCATGGCAGTTCTAAGGGACCTCATTGTCACCAACACGGTTGTTGTGTATATGGACGACGTAATTATACCCACCCAGGACATTGAAGAAGGACTTGTTAAGTTAAAGGAGGTCTTAGAAGTTGCTGCTAGAAACAGTTTGCGTATAAACTGGAGTAAGTGCCATCTATTACGTAGCAGAGTACAGTTTTTAGGGTACATCATCCAAGGTGGAACCATCACTCCAGGTCCCGAGAAACTGTAAAAGAACCAAGCGACAAAAAAGGCATTCAACGATTTCTAGGTCTGACTTCATACTTCAGAAAATTCATTGATGGATACGCTTCCATTGCCAGGCCTTTGTCGGATTTGCTGAGAGGTGATTCCAAGTATGAATTCGGGAAGAAACAACGATTGGCGTTAGAACAGTTGCAGACTGCTGTCATCAGTGAAACAGTCCTTAAGCTATACAATCCTACTTTACAAACTGAGATCCATACAGATGCGTCCAAGTACGGTTTTGGCACAGTCTTGCTGCAGAAGGATCCCGAAGACAGTTCATTTCATCCAGTTCTATATATAGCCGCAAGACTTTGAGGAGAAGTATTACTCGTACGAGCTGAAGGTGTTAGCTATCATTGGAGCTCTAGTAAAGTGGCGTGTTTATGTGTTGGGCATAAATTTTACAATTGTTACGGACTGTAACGCGTTCAAGATGACCAGGAACAAGAGGAGAGTTCCTCTTCGCGTAGCTCGTTGGGCTTTATACTTGGAGGACTTCAAATACAAGATTGAGCATCAATCCGGTACGAAAATGAAACATGCGGATGCTCTGAGTCGAGTCTCGTGTTTCTTTTCATCCGACTCTATAACCCACCGTTTGAAAGAAGCCCAAACTAACAATGTAGGGACACAAGCATCTAGATGTCTTGTGGAAAAGGATGCATATCAAGACTTTTACCTGGAGAATTACGTTCTTTTCAAAGACCCAAACCGCGAACTAGTTGTTGTTCCTTAGACGATGGAAAATGAAATAATTCAAAATGCACACAATCAAAGACATTTCTCAGCCAGGAAGACACAAATACTCATCGATAAGTCGTATTTTATTTCTGCATCAGCTGCATCAGATGCATAGTTGTAAATGCTAAAGCGGGTGAAAAGGAAGGGTTTCTTACTTCAATTGACAAAAGCGATCGACCCTTCGTAACATACCACATCGATCACGTCGGACCGATAGAGACAACGACCAAGCGCTTAAATCATATTCTTGTCGTAGTAGATGGATTTTCAAAATATGTGTGACTCTACCCAACATATTGTACATTTTGAAAATCCTTGTCGCATAGTGACCTACAGAGGCACTGCTTTTACATCTTTAGCATTCAAGGAGTATTGCGAGTCGAACAATATACAGCATTTGCTCATAGCGACAGGTGTACCGCGCGGAAATGGCCAGGTTGAAAGGATTCACAATATCGTCGTATCAATGCTTGCAAAATTGAGTTACGAAAGTCGTTTTGCATGGTATAAACACGTTGGAAGAGTTCAGCAGATTATCAATAGCACCAAATCAAGAAATAACAGGATTACGCCTTTTAAGCTGTTAACAGGAGTTGAAATGCGGTGGACCGATTGCAACGAGCTGAAGGATTTGATGCAGGACTTTGCAGTAAAGAAGCTAGATGAATCAAGAAAGAAATATCGTCAAATAGCCAGAGAGAATATCAAACAGCTGCAGGAAGAAAATAAGAAAGCGTTTGATTTGAAACAAAAACAAGAAAGGGTTTATAAAATCAATGACCTAGTAGCGATTAAGAGGACCCAGTACGCAGTAGGGTTACAGCTAAACGGAAAGTTTTTAGGGCCATACAAATAAACTGAACTTGTGAAACTAATATAAGCATTTATGTTTAAATCAATCCTGTCAATAAATTATTGTATGTGAATTTTAAATAAATTCCCTATATTTATATTCTTCTCTTCTTTAATTCCATATTCCTCCCGTACTCGAAAATAAAATATGAATACAAAATACATTGGCGACGACTAGGTAGCACTTTAAAACTTCACTTCATTCGTTAATTGGATACTTGGTGGCTGTGGAAAAATGGCTAGAAGACTGGCGGACTACAACCAAAGAGCATATGTTGGCAAATTTAATTTACACTAAACAATAGGAGAAAGCATTTCGAATCAAAGAAGAAGAAGAACAACTAAAGGCTAGAACACTTTACACTCTCATAAACATATGCGACTGGGGAAACATGTGAATCATTTCACCAGTCTCTTCCACCACGCGCCTGTATTCTGAGAGATTGGCTGTGTGCCTCACAAATGCAAATTCTTCTCATACTAAAATTCGTCCATCGATTCTGGGAATGTACTTGGCCTGCGAGTAGTCCGTGACGTGTGCCAATGTAAGGGTCAAAAGGAATAACAGAGGTATAGAAGTGAACCTGTAATTTTTGGATTTATTGTAGGGTTTTGCAAAATTTAAGTAGCCCACCACCAAACATATAAAATAAAGAGTAGTAAATAAGAATGCGTATGAATGAGTAATAAAAATAAAAACAATGATAATGATAATAAGAATACTTATTCCAAGTGGCTAGGAATAAAAAAATAGAAAAAAATGGTAAAAAATTGTAGGAAATTTTTTTAGCGCATGTCCTACAATTAGCGACGATTTCGTTCGCTAGTTTAGCCATTTTTGGGAAGTATTATTCTGAGAGTACCTGCTTCACATTTTCTTGGGCTGATTTGTGAGCCCTGTTGTGCTCAACAGTGAGGACTTCTCGACTCTCAGCGACTGCAAAAATGTCCGTTACGCGGTTTTTGCCCTGCCAAAACTTAGTGGCCGGGAATTGCCGAACCAATTCGAACTGTATCATTGCTTGCGTATGCAAATCGCAATGAATGGCGTTTACATCTTAAGGAACGATAATATCCGCGAGCTCTTCGAGCAATGACTTTTTGCAAGTGAAGTCGATGCTATGTCGTCTCTTGTTTCCAAAAAAAACGAAGCTGCGTTTCGACGGAAAGCGTGCCTTCTCCAGAGTTATGTGGTTTTGAAAATAATTGAGGGGCTGACTGCGAATTGTGACTGCGCTAAAAAAGCTTCTTCCTCTCCCAGTACGTTAAGTTGCTGTCTTGAGAGGGCATCCGCAACGAGGTTTTCTTTGCCGGGCTTGTAAACAATTTTGGCGCCGGACTCGTCGATGCGGGCTTTCTATCGTTTGATTTTCGCATTCGGATTGGATTCCGATCCTGCGAATGTCAACGGTTGGTGGTCAGTATAGATATTTATATCTTTTACTGCTTATAAGTAATGGCGTAATTTGGCTAGTGCCCAAACTATGGCTAACCGCTCGTTAGTAGCGTAGTTAACTTCTCGGTCCTTCAGGGTCCTAGATATCATAGTAATGGGTCTTCCCTCTTAGGATAGTACCGCGCCAATGCCAAATGCCGAGACATACGTCGTTAGATCGAATGCCTTCTTGTAGTCGGGATAGCTGAGGATGACATCCTCTGAAGCCAGAATGTTACGCAACTTTTGGAAAGCAAGCCGTTGCTGCTCGCTAAATTGCACCTGGATATTTTTGGATCTGTGCCTACTGACACTTCCATGCTCCCCTTTAAGAATATCATATATGGGCCTAGCTATTGATGCGAAATCTTTGATGATGGGGAATTCCTGAATGACAATAAAACCCAAAAAAATAACGCTTTTAAAAAAAAAACGAGATTTTTCCGTTGACACCCTCATGTTGGCGTCGTGCAGGCTCTTAAGAACCCAATCTACATGCCGTATGTGGACGTTTTCGTCTTCTGAAAAGACGATGACATCATCAACATAGACATAGCAAAATTTGGCAATCTGCTCTCACAGTATGTCGTCGATGGTTCTTTGGAAGATGATGGCAGCGTTAACGGAAAAGGAAGTCCTTTCACGGTCACGCTCTACCAGAGTGATTGGGTACGGGTAAAGTTTTGCATAAATGGGCTCCTCGCCAACCGTCCTGATGGTAGCTACCACCGACGTGTTGTAAGGCAGGGCCTCGTTGGGGGTTGCAAAGGCTTTTTTTCGTTCGCCAATCAATGTTGGTAAAACTGACGTCGGGGCACGATTGGAATTCTTACTTTTCTACTTCGGAACCCCATTTGAGGTGGCCGGAAGCTAGACAGAGCGATTCCAGTTCCAGTTTCAGCAGGTCAAGGCCAATTAGGGCATTGAAGGAGGACAAATCTGGTAATATAAAGAACGTGGCCTTTCATTTAAATAGGAAGACATATTACTCCTTAGTAATGGTGGTGACGCCATGGATCGAATGTATCGTGAATGGCGATTCTACCGGGCGGACGCCTCATATCTACCCCCGCTACTCTTCGTCTGATGGCGGGTAGCAGGGATTTTCCCCTAAAAATTTAAGTGTCCGAATCATATTCATTGACGGCATCGTCATTGATTTCTTGGGCCGCGCTTGAAGCTGCGGCGGTATATTTGTCTCCAATTTCGCTTGGGCCCTGTGTAATGTGGTTAAACCTCTGCCTCTTGTGCGGGCCGGATCGACCGGACCCGGCCGGCTTCCTATTTTGGTAGACCGGTGCTTGAGATGGCTTGAGCATCCTAGACATTGAAGGGTCAACCTCCATGGGCTCTGTCGCTCTGTCGTTGTTCGGAGCGGAGTGCACCTGAGCCTTGTGTTGTTTAGTGAAGTGTGCGTTTTTGCCCGCACTTACTTGGGGTTGCCCTTGATAAGAAGTTTGTTTGCGATCTTACGCCTTTGGAATTTGCTTCCTGTCCCTATCTTCCAGGCTCTTTGCAAACGATGTTGGGAAAGTGTATTTCTCGTGGTTTGATTCCATCTCTTGAGCCAATGCCAACGCAGTTGGCATGTCTTTCGGCATTGCAGAGAAAGGACATCGGAGAGGCTGCGCTTGAGGCCCGAAATAAAAATGCGGAGCGCATAATCCCGCAATTTTTCGCACAAATTCTTGCCGATGCTTTGTACGACATAGTTGCCTTATTCGTGAGCAAGGTGAGTTTTTCTCAACCTCGTCATAAATAGTATTGTAGGAGCGTGAGGTTTCCCTGTGTGAGGGTGCCCAGCTCCTGCTCGATGACGAGAATTTGTCGCTTGTCACCACATGCGAAATCGAGGAGGTCTATGATCACATCGAAATTCAATATTGTGCCAAACGAGGATTTCACTGCATCGGAAGGGCCCCTAATCTTACTCCTAATTATGACTACCGCCTGATAATGGCGTGAGCTATTAACATAATTCCTAAATATCTAATATGCACCTACTGCCGCTTGCCGCCAAGAGACGTATGTTTCCTGTGCCCCCGTAAATTCGGGCAGGCATTTACCGGCATCTAAACGCTCGTTGCATTGAACATTGTCTCTGATGTCATGATGATGATGATTTTTGGAGCTTCTGCTTGTGTGGGTGCGACTTGCACCGCTGCCACTTGAGCGGCCAACTGCTCTATGGCTTGGCGCAATTCCTGTTCTTTGCCGACACTGTCCGCCAGGGCATGGTTAACCGCGGCCTGAATTACGGCTTTAAGCTGATCTGGGTCCATAATTCCTACTGGGGGTTTATCGGGTGCCTGTATTGGGGTGGAAGTACGCGGGGGTCCTTCACTATCAGACTCTGAGTCACTAGCGTATGGTTTGTTTTCCCTTTACTGCTGGAATGGAGAACTCATATGTGGCCAAGTTAAATCCCACTGGTGAAGAAATGCTTGCTCAAGCTATTCTGCCCATGAAGTCAGATGGCATGGCAAAGGGTATGCGGGGACTGAGCCGCCGCATTAGCAACAATATATTTGAGCGATAGCGATGGCGCCAAGGGTATGCGGGCACCGAGCCTCCGCTACGAAAAACAAAGAATTGAAGAACAACAATTTGCCACAAAAATACATATGCAGCCGTATCGGGTTCACAGCAGTGGAGTGAGGGCAATAAAAAAAAATGTATTGCGAGGCACATACCAAGAATTTTGGGTCTAAGCAGAAATATAGGCGAATTAACAATTTATTCATAACCAAACGGCTGAATTAAATGCCGATTTTTAGCGAAAAATAATTTAAATAAATTTACAATTAATTTATTTGTTAGCGGCGGCCTTGCGCTCAGGCTGAGATATCTAATATTCGTACTTATTTGTAGCAATAAAAAAATGCAAGCAATACACAGACAGATATTACAGCATAAAACAAATATTATTATCGCACATACAATTTCACAATTTACATTGTCAATAAAATACTGAGTCAATTAATCTTTATTTCAAAAAAAGTTAACACAAATTTATTGAAGCGGAGCTGCAGAAATTATTCTGGCAGCGATTTATTTGATTTATTTTAAAGTTACTCAAATGTAGATATAGGGATATAGGGACTCAGACAGATTTGTAATGATAAGGGTTTCACGACTAACAAAAGTAAAAATCAGAGCGGCCACTCCAATGGGCAGTGCTTGCCGGCTATGCACGAGCTCCGGCCAGATTCTGGGTCAGCAATTTGGCCGGAGCGAGCTTTCGGACGATCGGTCATTGCCGTCGTCCGGTTAACTTAGTTAACTTATACATTCGATTAATACGATTAATACATACATATTTTAATGATAATTGTCAGATGACTATCTGCAAAAATTTATTCAGTTATCTTTGAAAAGGATTGACCAGTTTTAGTATAAACGAGCAAACGGACGGACAGATGGATGGGCAGAGGAAAAGATCAGCCTGAGACCATCAAGAATATATGTATGTTTGTATCAGAGAACTGGAAAAATCACTATTTTCTTGATTTAATCATACGCGAACTTTTTCAATCAACTTAACTTACTGAACAAAACACAGTGATGAGTAAAAATCAACTCATTTTGCCGTACGCATCATTCCGATCAAAAAAATGAGCATGTGTTGACAAAAGCATCATACGGATCAATTCGAGTTGATCGTGTATGAGTAAACGATTAGCGACAAGATGACACGACGTGAGCATTACGAATGCATGTACAGTAACAACCAATGAATATGTTCCTTATTTGTTTTAAAATAAAATTAAAATATGAAAACAAACAATTTGTTGTGAAATCATTTTCATTGTGTTGTGTTTCACCTTCTTCTTCGCACATTTCATCTGCGCCAAAAAAAGTTCCGTTTGCTGCGCGCATGAGTAAAATCATATGAGTTGATTTTTGTGAGTTGAGTGCTATTCTTGTTCAAAAAAATCATTGTTGAACCGAATGAGTAGCGCCCGATTTCATTATGCTGAACACGAGCCGAACAATATTGAGTGAAACAGAAAATCGCTCGCACCCGAGTGGATTTAAAATCTACGAAAATGTTAGCGCATGCAAGTTTGATCGGCTGATCCGAACAGTGTGATTATTTGGCTGTTTAGCGCGTACGAATTTTTTTCATTCACCCGAAGCCGTTCTCTGGTATGTACATATGTATCGGAGATCCCTCCAAAGTTTCCATGTTTCCAGCAAGATTGCACAGCAAGTTCTGCTCGTCGCAAGAGACGCTTCCCAACTGAACTGCGTAACACAGAGTTCTGTCTAATTTCATAATTTCTGCAACTGAACTGCGTAACACAGAGTTCTGTCTAATTTCATCATTTCTGCAAAATATATTGCCCTCTCTGTTTCTTGTATTCAGTCAGCGCTCTACGAACAGACCATGCTCAGCAGCAGAGTGTGTCCCTTTTTCTCAGCTACTGTGCATTTAAAACTACTAGCGACAATGTGTCGCCACACCAAAGCTGTACGCACATGTACAATGGGCAAACTAACCATTCTACGCCATATGTATGTATATACTTTATTGGTTTGAAAATTACTTTATCAATTTAGATATTTAAACGTGTAATTCAAAATTCTTTTCAAACTCACCATAATTATACAATTATGCTACATATTCGAAATAAATTATATGCAGTTAAAAAGGAAGATATTTCAAAGACTAATTAAATTTTTTCGAAATTTGGTTTGATCTGTAAATGATAGAAACTGTACTTTAAGATGCAAAAGAGGTAAGAAATTTTTCTGATGCCGAATTCGAGCTTTACCATAAATTTATAGCGAAGGGAGGGTCGTGTTCTTCTTTTGCGCTCCCAATTTTTGTGTTTATTTTTTTAAATGCACCGGGATATCCTCTGAATTATCATTAAAAATTACAATTCACAAATATCGTTTAGCTACCGCGCGTGCATGTGCACATGCCCCAGCGCCACAGCTCCTGACCCCTGTACAAAATAAAATGTTTTTAAGATCTAGAGCAAACATGGATTCGGAAACCGAATCCAGCATGGGGGTAAGGGCAACAGCTCCGCTTTTAATTTTCGTTGTGCCCGCTCCGGTGTCCCAATCTTTGACACCTCAAAATTCTATAGAAATAACTACCCACTGTCCAGTAATGCACGGATTACCTGCTGATGGTGGTAACGTATACGTAAGATACCACCATAGAAAATATTATTTGTTTCAAGGCTTGCCCCTGACCTCAAATCGGAAGATGTTCTTTGCCTCTACATAGAAAAACCCAATCTAAAAATGTTAAGGTGAAAGAAATTAAACTTTCATTTAAGATAAGTGTCTCCTTTAAATTCTATTTAACACTATTTGCTTAGATGACTTTTGGCTCAAGCCCGTTGTAGTTAAGGAGTACGATGCTAGAAAAAAGAAAACACAGCCTGTGGAAGTAAAATTACCTGGGCCGGCACAATCCACATTGACCACAGTGGTAACTTCAGTCTCAAAAAACTAACCTCTTCCTTCCAACTCTTCTATCAGAATACTAGGGGCTTATGCAGCAATCTCTCGGAACTGTATTCTGATAGCTTCTCTTTTGCGTCTCAGGTAATTGTGTTTACTGAAACCTGGCTGAAGCCTGAGATCCTTAGCTCCGGCGAGGAAGTGGAGTTTAAATTGCCGCTGACTCTTGCCTTATCACGGAACTGATGGAATCGGACGATTACAAGGATGGTGAAAAGATCGGTGTGGTGCTATCATTTTGAGCTAGTTTTATTTACATTTATTGTTCTTACATTCCTCCATCGTCTGAAGAGATAACTTATTGTAAACACCTTTTGGCGATTCGGGCCGTTTACAAAAGGCTTTCAGATAGGGAACAATTAGTAACTCTGGGGGTCCTTCATATACCTGAAGCTCGTTGGCCTTCTGATGGTGTGTCAAATGTGCTTCAGACTGCGGCGCAGCATGATCTCTTACGGTGGCGTGCAATTCTGAGAACATGTTTGCAACGTTTGACTTTTGGCCAGCATAAAAGAGTTATTAGTAAAGCAAATAAACCTATATTCTTTTTTTTTTGCTTATTCTTTGATTGTTTATTAACTAATTCTTCTATAAGACTTATACAACAAAAGGACTTATAGACAAAACGACCAAGTCTCTTCCTTAAGAGAAAAGAAAAACAAAATCAACTCGTATATTCTCAATTATGCTAAATTTTAATTTTTTTTACAAAAGTTGAACGGCTGATTCAACTGAATTATAGAATTTGCAGTTTATTTTTAATAAGTTTTGATATAAAAGTGGAAATATGAAAGTTTTCAGTAAAAAGCACTTGCTTTTACTCATCAATAATAAAATTAAAAATATGAAGAAATTATTATTGAAGATTCAGTAGTAAACCTTACTGAAAATGGATTTTTAACAAGTGTAGTAGCCAATAAATTAAATATAAGCCAATCAGCAGTCATACGCGTGCAGAAAAGACGAAACACTGTACCCAAAATTAAAAAAAGTGGTCCACGTCGAATTTTGACTAATGCAGATGCAAGGCTTATGATGCAAACAATTAAGGGAAATAGTTGAAGACCAAGAATGCTTACATAGCCATAGGGAAGCCCGTCAGCTAGTGGATAGCGAGCCAAGCACTTAAGCAGATTGGATATGTAGCTGAAATAAAAATATAAATATATAAGCACGCTTAAAATTCGCGAGAGCTCATAAAAATTTTGAAATTGATTACTGCAAAAAAGTTATATGGTCTGATGAATCCAAATTCAATCGATACCAGTCGGATGAAAAACAAATTTGTTGAAAAAGGCCAGGAGAGTCGTTGCAGAAACAGAAAACGGTTCAAGAAACAGTGAAGCATGGAGGATGAAGTGCCATGTTGTGGAGCTGTTTTACCTGGTGGAGCATTGGACCAATATAGAAAATAGACGGAATAATGAAAACAGAAGACTATTTAGATATTCTGCAGATCTATCTTTGTGATTTTGTTGACAAATGCGCTTATAATGAATGTGATATCACATTCCAACAAGATGGAGATCACACACACACTGCCAAAATCGTAAAGGAGTGGATCGCAAAACAAAATTTCAAGTTAATGGAGTGGCCTGCTTAGAGTCCAGATCTCAATACTTTCGAAAATTTGTGGCCGATAGTGAAAAGACGATTGGGACACTACGAATCGGTTCCAGCAAACCAACACAAATTGTGGAAACGAGCACAGGAATGAAAAGCTATTCCAAAAGAAATTATTCAAAATTTGGTGGAAATTATGCCAATAAAAAGTGTAATTAGAAATAAGGGTCTTTGGAGTAAGTTCTAAAAAAATTAAATTAATTAAAATTAATTAAAAAAATTAAAATGGAGCATAATTGAGTAAATGAGAGTTGATTTTGTTTTTCTATTCTCTTAATGAAGAGACTTGTTTTTTTTTTTTTTTGTGTAGTTTTAAATAAAAATTTGTTAATAAGCAATCAAAGAATAAACACAACAAATTTGGGATCATTTGCTTTCCTAGTAACTTTTTTATGCGGGCCAAAAGTCAAAGGTTGCAAACATGTACTCAGACTTGCATGTCACTTTAGATGGCTTCCTTGATTTATCTTTGTCTCAAGTTAAACATGTGCATAATTCTCTAAACCGCTTACTTGATCTGTGCTTCGTCTCTGATCCTTATCATCAAACTTTTGAAGTGACTATCGATACAGGGACTGTCTTCTAAAGATCTGATCGAATAGCTCACGATGTCCGCTGTTTTTGAAAAGCTGACTACCAAAAGCTAAATACCTTAATATCCTAATTTAATTGGTCCGATCTGTAAATGTGCTCCCAGATGGCAAACGCTGTGGACATTTTTTACAGGGCCGGTTCCCACACTGTTCTCTCTAATTATCTAAGTGCTCGGTCAAACTTTACCGTGCTTAACGCTGTGTTATAAAAATGATTTAATTCGTTGTAAGTTTCAGTTTGCGCAGGACTCAAAACAGTTTTAAAAATTTGTAAACACTAAACATAAACCCAATTTATATCCTTCCTTACTTACATTTAATAATACTGTAGCAAACTCTGATCAGTCCATCGCCAATCTCTTATATATTTTATATATATATATCCCTTGCTTTGCCCAGTTCAAATTTAATCTTCAGCCCCATCTTTAGCGAAAGCTCCCTTAGTCTTGATTGTCTTACCTTACCTTCAGAATCCTTAGAATTCCCCCTTATTTTGAGGCCATCATTTGTTATTCCTCTCTACAAAAAAGGTAGCAACTCAGCAAGGTAGCACAAATCAGCCAGTAACTATAGAGAATATCCAAGTTAGGTCTCGACAATCCCTAAACTCTTCGAGAATGTAATCACTCATCAACTGCAACATCTATGCATCATTTGTTATTAGGAGCTTCCAACGTAACTTTCAAACCGATGTGATTTACATGGTCTTTAATAAAGCTTTCGACTCGGTTAACCATTTCCTTATTGTAAGAAAATTCGATTATATGGGGATTTCTGGTGATCTTCCTAAGTGGACTTCGAGTTTTCTGAGTGACAGGACTCAAAAGGATCTGTTCAAAAACGTTTTATCCAACAGCCTCAGTGGCACATCTGGCGTCCCACAAGACAGCCACCTTGGTCCACTGATCTTCACATTATTTGTCAATGACCTGCCGCTGATTCTAACCAAATCCAGAGCACTCAAGTATGCTGAAAACGGTAAACTATGCGTGATAAAGGGATCATTGCAATCAGACCTACAATCGGATCTTAACAACATTTATGCATAGTATCATGCTAACTCTTTACATCTAAACAACTCTAAATGCAAACTGATGACATTTTCACGAGTCACTCCCCTGTTTGTACTTTTATGCTTAACGACACTTCTTTGGAAAGAATAACCTATTATTGACGATCTAGGTGTCCGCCTAGATCCATGGTTAACAATGCCAAAGGCGTGCTCGGACTTATCAAAAGGTGGTCTACGGAATTCGATTCTACTTACATGGAGAGGACTGTTACTTCGTTAGTTCGCCCTTCATTGGAATATGGTTTTTGTGTCTGGAGTTCTAAATTCGAAGTCCATAGTAATCGCATGAAATCTGTCCAAAAGAATTTTTTGTAACTCGTAATGTGTCCTAATTTTTCCTTGTTTCATTTTTTATTTTTCTTCTCACGCATCTATCTAGAACGCGAACGTGCCGAATGTTACACGGCTGCGCCCCTTGGTCGGTTGGGCGGGAGGCGGGCGTGGAACTTGCTCGAAAAAAAAAAACAAGAGAGGAAATTAACTTCGGCACTCTGTAGTTTGTCTACCCTGGCCGCTTCTAATGCTATCATTAATATGTAATACAATATTAATTATATTGAAAAATAACGAAGAAATGTCTACTATCATTACATTCACCTATACATACTATATTACAATTTTGGAGTTACATATTTACATTCAAAGTTTACAATTTTCCTCAACATTTACCGATAGTTTCTATGGCATTTTTTGCATCTATTTTCATAAAATTAAAACCGAGATTTTAGAATAATATAAAATGCATTTATTTCAAATTTGATAAAAATATGTTTAAAGGTTATTATTTTTAATTATATTAATATCTATATCATTTCTATGACAGCTATATGATTTGTTTCTTTAAAATTTTTCGATTGTTCCTACGGCCTGTTCCGTCTTATATACGAGAGAGAGTATATGGAAGACTAACTGCAAAGTTCAAAACTTCAAAACTGAGATACTAATTTGTGTAGAAACGGACAGATCGACGGACAGAAGGACAAACGGACGGACAGACAGACATAGCTAGCTCGACTCGGCTGTTGATCCTCATCAAGAATATTCAGTTCTTTAACTTTAATAGGGGATTAGAATTATAATTTAATGTTTGGTAAATACAAGAAAACCATACCATTTTATTGGTTTAGCTTTTTTTAAGCACAAAAATGTGTGGTAAATTATAAACTGACGTACCTTGATAATTTTCGATGCGCTCGTGCAAAGTTTCCATTTCTTGTGCCATTTCATCTCTCTCCTTCTCGGCCTTTGATTTCAGAATGTAAGCTTCATCAAGCTTAACATTTAACTTGTTTATGTCTAAATTTAATGAACTAATCATGTTTGATTTAAGCATCATATCATGTTTTAAGTCTGCCATGGTGTTATTTAATTTAATGATATTACTTCGGAGACTGTCCCGTTCACGTTGTAGTGTCTCTTTGACTCGAAAAACTTCATCTGTTCGACCATTTGCATTTAAAACATCCTTCTCTAATGAATTAATATTGTTTCTGTAAAGTATGCACAAATTGTTTAGAAAATCAACTTTGAATTTATTAATCACAAAGAAGCATACTTAAGCCTTAAAATTTCACTATTTAGCATCATAACCTTTCGATTCAATTTATACATACGAGTTGTTGCATTATTTTGATCTTCTATCGATTTTTTAAGTTTGCTGCTTAATTGACTGACTGCATTTGCTTTCTCTTTTTCAATAAGCCTTAACTGCTTAATCATTTCCTCATTATTTTTCTGATTTTTGGTCATGTCAGCAATGTCATCTTCATATTTATGCATTGCTTTATTTAAAGCATTAACTTCACTTCTGTATTTATCCAAATGCACCCGTTGCCTATCGTAGTCAGAAATTTTTTGATGGAGTTTTCGCGTTGTTTCTGCTAAGTCTCGATTCGCTATATCGAGTTTCATCATAGTTTTCCCGTGAGCCTCTTTTTGTTCTTCCATAGTCTTCATTAGAGCTCGAAGCTTGGATTCTACATTTAACCGTTCACCCTCAGCAAATTTGGCTCTGGAAGCCATTTTACTCATAGCGTCTTCATTGTTCCGGATAATGTATTCTAAATTTTCGGAATAGTATCGGTTGGTAGCTAAACGCTTTTCAAGGTCAACCACTTCTCCAGCTAAACGGTCTCGCTCTCTAAGTATAATATTCTTATATTTTGCAAGATGTCCGAATCTTAGAGGTAAAATAGATTAATAATAAATATATTGAATAAAAAAGTTATCTTCGGCATGCCGAAATGTATTTTTTAATTGAAAATCTACCGATATCGGTCAAATTAAATATGTGCGTCAAATTAGCGTTGAAATGAAACGGTGTGCAAATGGAACACGAGGAGACTTTTTATCTTAAATTTATTTAGTATATAAGACACTAATTCGAACAAAATAAAGTTTAAAAATGCAACAAAATTAATTTACTAATGTTTTTTTACTGGGATTGGGGGTATTAAAACACACGTTTGAAAAATCGCGTTTTTATGGATTTTTTAATATCTCCGCAAAACAAACGCGCGCAGCAATACATCGGGTATGACAGGTTAAAGAATATTTATTGTAGTCCTAGCCTGCAAAGTTTCATTTTCATCAAACCGTTAGTTTTTGAGTAAATCGTATAACAATGAACTTTGGGTTCGGCTCCATTCAAAATAGGGCAGCAAAAATGAAATAGCAGTGGCTGCTGCATTTGGGATAATAACTAAGCCGCGACCTATGAAGATGGTACCAATTGAACCAGACCAAGGAAAATGATAAAAAAAAAAATAAAAATTTAAAAACAATAGCAATTTATTGAATGAAACATTCAGTAAACTGACTGTCCAATAAATGAAATCGTCATTTCTTACTTTTTCTTTGTTTACTTTTTTTTACTTCTGTTTCCCTTTCCGACCTTTTTAATAAACACTGGCTCTCTTTTGATTCAAGCGCGTTCAAGGCCCATTCGATGAATATCCCTCCAGAAATTTAATTTTTTATTGTCAATTTAAACAATTACATAAAATATGCATGCTCCTTAATAGAGTTAACATTGTAATCATTTTGGTAGATGTTTCATAAAAATGCGTTCAATCGTTTGAGGGAAAACTTACTTTTACATTTATTTCCATATACTGTAGTGTGCAACCTAAGAGTTTGTCGGGGGTTGGCGAGGATCTAAACTGCTGGGGCACGCTTTAGGTTTCCGGCTCTGGCTCGTCGGCTTTGGGGGTGGTGGTCTTGCTCACCCAGATCTCGTTCGACGACTACACATAGTTATTAACAAGACAAGAAATTAGCGTGCTGCGACAAAACAATAGCTAGAAGTTAATCGTAAGAACGATAAACAAAATTCACACTAAGTAAAAAAGTCAGAAGAAAAGCGGAAGTAGAGAAAACAGAAGAGAAGACAGAGAGAAAATCAAACCATTGCAGAGACACAGATGTTATTGTGCTCGCTTTATGCCCACCCACCTATGATCACCTGCTGCAAGAGCATAGCTCTGGTGACCCCTTCTGAACCCTACGACCGTGGAGTCATCCTACGAGTCGGTAAATATAAGGTTTCTTAAGCTTCCATAATTTCAGAAATTTAAAACAGGTTTAATAAAATAAATTTTAAACTAAAAGCTAACAATAAAGGTATGCATAAACTAAAAATAAAAGGTAAAATATTAAAGAGGTGCATGTGTATACATATATGTGTGTGTTTAAAAAGAAATATTTTTTCATCTTAAAAGTTTAAATTAAATCAAAATTGTAAGCTTAAATGTTGTTTTACTTCATGTATTTTTTAAATATTAGAATAAATTGACTTCATGTCTTTTAGTTTTGGATTTGTTTTTAATTTCAATTATTGCAATAGTTTAAGTAGTTTTTCATTTAGTGTATTTTAAATTAAATTATTTTAAATTGTTTTCGTTTTTAAATATTCTCATTTTCTTGGCATTTGTATGTTTTCATTCGAATCAATATCTTCTTTTAAAACTCACTCAACTTATCCTTCGGCGAAGATCGATCTATTTTCATTACACTATTATCTTCGCTATGCAACTACAGAACTTCATTTGTAATTGTAATTGATTGTGAAGTTATATAAAATTTAACATTTTGTTTTATACATGTGCGTAAAATTAAAGTTAAACATAAAAAAAAATTAAATAAAATGTTTGCAATTCAGCATAGTTTTCACATTATTTTTTGGCTTCATTAAATTTTAGGCAAGCCGCAAGCAGAGGTATAAGTCGAGCATAATTCTTTTCAAATTCAAAAGGCCAAAATTAGCAGCAGTTTTAGGCGAATAATCTCACAGAGTTTTTTAAAAAAATTTGTCGGATAATAATTCAGAGAAAACGAAGTAGCCAAAATGGGCTTAAAGGGTAGAAACCCATTTAATGTTCTTTTCCACTCTCACTAATTTACTCTAAGGAGGTTAGGAACACAGAGGTCGAATGGAGGTTATCCGCGTGTTCGGTCACTAGGGGTCATTTCCCCGGTTACATAATGCCATTATCACAAAAAAAAAAAGAATCGTCATTCCAGACGCGAAACGGGCCAGTAAATAGGTTGTGCATCCGCGCTGTTGGCCAGATTTTTAATTGAGCATCGGCTCCTCCTGCGCTGGTTGTTGCTCCTCGTCACTTCATCCCATCATCATCAGCTTCATCAGCTTAGGGGTACCCCTTGCCTAGGGACTTTAAATCTCCACTGCAGGGCCCAATCTGTAAATTTTTATAACTCGCACTGTAAGCACTGCCTATAACGAACACTTTTCAGTAACGCTTTTAGCGGCCACTTTTCAGAATAAATTTCCAGAGAACCGCGAGTCACTGGCACTAGTTAATATTGGCTCCTACGAGCACTTCTTTGCGTGTATTCACTGGCGAATCTCGATCAGAAAGATCTCCACGGAAACGGAAAGAGCTCGTTCAGCCGCAGCGAAAATTTCCTAATTGGATTTCAAGCTCTTCTTCTCTAGCGCAACTCTGAGCTCGCTGTTATATTTGCCCGAAACGCGTTTGGGGCAAAGTGCAGCATTCGGCACGTGTGCAAGCTTACTTAAAGCTTTATTACGTTACCAAGGCTTTACGTCATTTCCAACCTAGCAAAGCTAGGCTTAGAACTCCCATAAAGAGTATCCTTCTTTCCCTAACGTTGCCACCTTTACGTGATTGACAACACTAGAAAAGCTTGGTTTAGACCTCGCGTAAAGTGTAGCATCCTTTTAGGCCAACTTTATTTTCAGGGTCTTCAGTCGCCACTACA
Organism: Drosophila bunnanda; assembly: GCA_035046265.1. NCBI lineage: Eukaryota > Metazoa > Arthropoda > Insecta > Diptera > Drosophilidae > Drosophila > Drosophila bunnanda. The sequence goes on from JAWNOB010000152.1 coordinate 64,274, forward strand.
ATACATACATATATATGTTTGTATACTCCAGCGAAGCATATAGTAATGTATTTTAAGATCTTTCTTTAAATTATTCTTTATTCCAAAATATAATGCTGAGACCCAATTCAGTTCGTCTTCCTTGACGTCAAATCTTAGACTGAACTTAAAACTAAGATTATAAAAGCTTAAATCTAATGTAGGTTTTTGTACGGTAAAAATATGTAGGTATACTAGATTTAATTCAGTGTGTAAACATAAAATGTTGGGAACATCATTTTTATGACTCCCCCCTGTATGGTCATGGCAAGTTTGAGAAACTTTTATAAGAAGTTATAGATATTTATGATTTACAAATAATAGAAATACTGTTTTTATTTTTGGTATTTGTATCTTCTTTTGACTTGATCTTTATAAATTTTCTTTTCATTTTCGTTTGAAACAAGATAATTTCCTTCTTATCTATGATTTTCAATTTCATTATACTTTTGATTTGATTTGCCAATTTTAAAATTTTTGACAAAATTATTTTCAAAATTGTTACTGTTTAATTGCTCATAAAGGTTTCGATTGTTTTTTTCTAAATTAAAGATATTTTCAAAATGTCTTTGCTGCTCAATACATTATTTGATAGATCAATTGGCTTGGCACTTATACTTGAGTGTATCGAATTTTTGTAATTAATAATAGCTTTAAAAACTTTATCAATCAGAGTATCTTTGTTTTCTGGATCGGGTAAAAAGTCTCATGTGTTCATTGAGTGTTGAATTCAGCCTTTCGACAACCGAATTTCCAGTTTTATGGTATGGAGTAGTGAAATGGATGTTAATATCATTATCTGCTAAGAATTGCTTAATTACTACTATATTAAATTCGTTATATGTTATAATTTTTGTTGGTTTTCCTAGGTATTGTATTATTAACTTAATTGCATTAAACAGTGATATCCATGTAGGATCTTTTAATAGGTGTGCGGTTGCATATTTAGTGAGCTTATCAATAGTAGTCAGATACATAAGTAACATTTCTCATGGGATACCAAATATCTAAGTGTATTATTTCATTATGTTTTTCTGGTGTTTCTGTGATATTTAATTTGTGCTTAATAGGGTTTCGATCAAATTTCGCTAAATTTCCAATTTTACAATTACTAATATATTTTTTAATTTCTTTTTGCATATTTGGATAATAATGGTGTAACTTTAATTCTGCAAATTTTTCAACTATTTCTCTGTGATTATTTCTCAAGTGTTGATGTTTTATTAGTTTTTACAATAAACAGCTATTAATCCTTTTTCTGGAATAATTTCTTGCATCAATTTGTACATGTTTGCTTCATTGCCATTTGTTTTAACAATATGTCTTATTTTACATTTATATAGGATTTTAACATTATGTAATTCTTCATGAGACTCTATTAGAACCATCTGACAATTATAAATATTAAGGGCACTTTCTGTGATTTGAATAAAATTCTGGTCACTAGATTCTGCGCTGTGCACTGTTGTTAATCGTCTTGTTCATTTACCATATAAACATGTGAATCAAGTCCCTTGAAAAATCTTCTTGTTCCAAATTTTTTCTAGTGCTGTTGGATTTACTACTTAAACCATCAGCCAGAGTGGTTTCTTTCCCTTTAATAAATGCCAAAATCGAATTAATTTAACTGAATTTTCCACCTTTGTAGTTTTAAATTGGGTTCTTTAAGATTTTGTAGCCATAACAGAGGTCGATGGTCGGTTTTTATGGTAACTTTCCGACAATAAACATAGTTTTAAAGTGTTTAGTGGCCCAAAATGTGGCCAAAAGCTCTTTTTCTATAGTGCTATAATTAAGTTCATGATCTTTTAACTTACGACTTGCATAGGAAATTACTTTGTCGTCCTGCATTAAGGCGGCCCCAAAAGCAAAATTGCTGACGTATGTTACCAAATTAAATTTCTTTTCAAAATTTGGGTACACAACAATCGGTTAACTTCTTATCAATATTTTTAATTTGTGGAATGCTTCGATATAGTCTTCATCACTTACATTCACTTTAGAATTTTTCATTAAATATTTGTTTGGATGTTTCGCAATTTTAGATTAATCTTTAATGTACTGCCTAAGATAACATGTCATTTCTAAAAAGTTTTTAATTTGTTTTGTATTTGTGGGTAATGGAATTCTGTCGATAGCTTTCACTTTTCTTTGATTAGGCTTTAGCCCTTCGGAACTTGCCCTAAAAACTTAATTTCTTGTTTAAAAAAATTCGCATTTATCGGATTGAATTTTTAAAATGGTAGTTTTTAAACAATTAAGTATTGTAGTAAGGTGTTCTACAAGATGTTCTATGCTTTGAGAGAATATGAGAATGTCGTCCATGTATACAAGGCAAATGTGGCCTATAAATGCATTTATTAAATTATTCATTAATCTTTGGAATGTGGATGGGGAATTTCGAAGTCCAAATGGCATTCGTAAAAACTCGAAATGCCCGATTGCAGTTGAAAAACTGTTTTTGAAATAAAATCCTTTTGCTAAATCTAAAGTCGAATAAATTTTACAGCCTCCCAACTTGTCGAAAATTTCATCTATATTATTAAGCTTGCGATAGTCTACTAAACGGCATTTCTTTAGGCTAGAAGCATCAATTTATTTTCTGTACGACCCTAGCTAAGCATCTCGCTTATTTGCCTATTTACCTCGTCTTTATGAATTTTGGGGTATCTATAAGCTTTTGAGTAAATAGGGATATCGTTCTTTGTAAAAACTCTATTTCTAAATTTACTAGTGAATGTTAAAATTTCACTGTCTTTGTAAAAACGTCCTCGAACGTTTTTAGGATTGAGCTCAAAATCCTTTGAGCTATTGTGGACGTGGTCCATTCGGGTAAAACTACTCATATTCACCTCTGGTATCATCTCGTTATGCGATTCTTGAAAAGTATGGTATCGTTTAATTTAAGTTGCCTGTTCGGATAGTCTATAACTGCGTTTAAGTCTTGCAGATGTTTCTTCCTATCAGACCATCAACATGGGAATGAAAATTGTATTCGAAAAAGTCACAAAAGTAGTCATTTGCTTAATATTCTATAAAGCTTGGATATCTGCATAACTTATTTATTTTTACTATGTTGCCTCGAGGAGTTTGGGCTCTACTGTCAACCTGTTTGGATGTTTTATTTTTATTGAGCTTATAAAAAACATAAAAAAAAAAATCGTACATTCGCTCGGGAAAGTCCAAAAATTCATCTCGGAAAATTGTTAAAAATTTGTCTTTCTAACAAACCACAAAAAAGTAAAAAGTATTCTTAGGGCGAAGCAGGTTACCCTGCACGGCTGTGGCTTAGTGGTTTCTGCTATGCAGAAATCACCCCTGTTCTGACAGCTTTCAAGCATGTTACTTTTCATTATTATTTTTCCAATTTTGCCTATTTTTCTAATTGTCTAAATGGAGGGATATTATTTTCCTAGCCCTCAGCTTAGCAATAATCTGAAAGAGCTTGATGAAATGTACCGCAGAACTAAAAAAACATCAGCTGATATCATGAATGAGTGCCGTCAAATTACTCAAAGCCTAATAGGGACAAAGGATCCCACAACCAGTGCCACTGCCACAACCAGTGCCAGCCTGTCATCAGCCTGCTCCCCAGGTATCGCCAATCGACCTCTCAGCACCGCTGCCAGTAGGATACTAGATGAGCAAAAGCAACGGACATCAAAGAGAAAATTAGGTAAAAAAAACGCCTATAATAAAGCCTAAGCGTGTGAACATGAATCCAGATATGCCGTCGACTAGTACCAAGCAGATATCTGAAAACAGAGACTCAATCCTTTATATGGATGTAGATTTCGATAATGGTAAAGATGAGGAAACACATGCGGACCCAAATACAGTCTTGGAAAACCAATTTCCACAGACAGATATAAATACAGATCTTGGCAACTATGCAGATGATGATGCAACAAATGATGAAAAGCAGTCTCAGAGTTCACCAAAGCCACCACAAATAGTTGTACATGTTAGCACCCTAAATGACCTGTTCGAGCTTATAGAGGAGGTCGTTGAACTGGATAACGTCACTACTAAAGTAAACCAAGGAAAAACGACTAGAATCTTCGCTAGGGGCATCAATACCTACAGGAATATAGTTAACCGTCTGGAAGAAGTTGGCATCGAATATCATACATATCAGCTCCATGCAGAGAAACCTCACACAATCGTGATTAAAGGCCTACACCATAGCACCCTTAATCCCGATATTATTAATAATCTAAAGGCTGCTGGTTATGAGGCTCTCCATATTCATAACACACGCTCTAGGAACAATAATGAAAATCAAAATATATTTTTTGTAAATATTAAGCCATGTTCCACAATTAATGAAATTTACAAAATTAAAACACTTTGCCGACAAAAGGTAACAATAGAAAGAGGACGAAAATCAAGTGAAATTGCACAATGTCGGAGATGCCAACAATATGGTCATACAGCCAGATACTGCCGCCGTCGTCCTACTTGCGCCAGATGTGGGGAGGATCACGCCAGTACACAATGTATACGCTCTTCTGAAGAGCAGCCAACTTGTATACACTGCACTATGGGCCAGGAAGTTCATTTTTTGGCCAAAATTCTGTAACTTCTAAAATAAATTTTTTAGAGATATGAAATTTGGCATGCACATTCTCAATACATTGAATTTTATGTGTTCAAAAATTAGTACAAGAAAATATTTTTTTTATTGAAGATACTCCCTACCAAAGTTGAAAAATATTTCCTATTTTTTGTTTTTCATTAACAAAAAAAAAAACTAACAATTCGATTTGAGTTTTACTTTATGGAAATGATTATTTAGATTAAATCTACTAGAAAAAATATATTTGTTGCATTAAATGAAGTAGTTTTTAAGTTTTAAGCACTTAAAGTTCAGATTTCTAGACTACATAAACGGCTTTGAAGCAATCTACCTAATTTTTTTATTTTTACGTCTAATATGGTCTCTATTACAACAAAAATAAAGGAAAATAGTTTTTAAACAAATAATTTTTTAAAGTTTTCAGCAAAAAATTAATTGTTAAGGCTGCTTTTATGACGTGCCCCTTAGAGTATGCCACTAAAGTTTTAAATTGCACATTTGCTTGTCAATGCTTGTAATATATTATTTCTTGTCTGCCTTTAGGCAGTATTATAAAGACTTTATTTAATTAGCCCTGCTAATTACATTTTTGGGATTAATATTTAATACTTATTAGGTTGAAGCGGAGACAGAGATTATTCCTCAACTTCAGATAACTCTAAGTCATATTCAGCCTCGGAATCTGTTAAAAACTCATCATTTGCATTTATGTTATTATTTAAGGAATCTAAATTAAACAATTCTAATGCTTCACTTGCAAATAAAATATTTTTATGGGTTTTATATATTAAATTAAAATAATGCAGGAATATCACAAATTTTTAAAACTTTTAATTCTTTTTAATTTATTTTTATTTCATGATTTCATTTAATATTAAATATCAAATATTTCATACTAAACAAAAGAAATATTAATAAATATGCTACAAATTAATTCTATTCAGTTTTCTATACAAAACTCTCCTAACAACTGCAAATGTTTAAAAAAGTGGCATACTTTTAGGCGGAACAAAGAAGTCATTGTCATATTTGTAAATTTAAACTGGAGATAAGTTTTAAAATTTAATTTTGGTATAAAAAACCTCAGAGTGCGCATTAAGGGCACCTTACACGTAAAAGCTAAATATTCAAAGTTAATTTTAAACATTTTTTAATTTGATCGGAGATGGTACGTCGAGGAACCCTAAGTTTGAAATCACAATTTGTAAAAAATTGAAAAAAAAATTGTATTGTTTTCATTTTTTTTTTTTAAGTAACATGTGTAATATATAAAAAAATTTTTTTTTTTTAATTTTGGGTTCTACTAGTAACATTTAAATTATTTCGATGTGACTATAGCTGCCCGCATAGCGGCAGGAATTTTTTGTTTTTGCCTACAAACTGCAAAAAATTCATCACAAATTTCAACTTTGATTTGCTGCCATTTCGTAACCATTGAATAGAAAGTATTCAAAATTTGGGGAAAGATAGCTTAATCTATCCTTTTTATTATGCCATTATTGTTTTTCCAATTTTCTTAAAAACATTTTTGACCATTTTGGCCAAAATCCGGGTCGCCTGGCCCATAGTGCAAATGTTCAAATTCTCGTGTGTGTTCCATTAGATTTTTATGAGTTTTTTCAGTTTTAGTTAAATTGACTGTGAGACAATGATAATCATAATTAGTGGGCAGATCTATGTTACCTGTTTGGAAAATTAAGTATTTATTTTTTGCTTGAATTGGATTGATATCTATGTTCTGACACACGGCGTGATATATAACACATAATAAAGTTATTATATAAAAGATATTTCTATTAAGCTGGGTTGCTTCCGGTGGAAATCTGGAATTATTATATTTGCTTCTTCTTTTCTTCTTCTTTATAAATTTCGATTTATAGTGTGTGATTTTTCTATCTCTATTTTTTTCTACATAATGTTTTTCGTCAGTTTGTGTAATTTGGCCTGTCTTCCTAAAAGGATTTGTTGTTTTAGTTTTTATGGGGCATGTCTATACTTAGTATCAATATCGAATGTATGACGAATTTTATTAAGCTTGTTTATTTTCTTTATTTCATTCTCTTGAATATTATAACTTGGAGTTCAGTACCACTTCAACCTCTGAAGAGACAAGTTGTATTACAAAGTGAACACCTGCGTGAACAAACCCCATAAAGCTTATCAGCAAAAATTGAACAAACAAATATTGACCACAAAGAAAAACTTAAAAACCCAACAACAAAAAACACGCGTATATTGCTCAACCCAAGTCCAAGGCCCTTGCAACTAACCATGCACGAACCACCCGATATTGAACGATACACCCCAAAAACATACCAACATAAAGACCCGAAATTTATGGTAGTAAAAAGAAACGACAATGAATCATTTAGGACAGTTTCCCCCTTCATAATCCAAAAATCCATAGACTATGCCTGCGGAGGAGAAGTTGATTCCGTAAAAAAAAACACGAGACGGAACCCTACTAATAAAAACAAAAACTCACCTTCAAGCTACAAAACTGCTTATAAACTAAACAAGATCGCAAACATGGAAATACTAAACACTAAACTCCTCGAAAGGAGTGATCTACAGCAACGACCTCAGATATATTGATGAAGAGACCATCCTTCAAGAGCTTAAACCCCAAAAAGTCATAGAAGTAAAAAAAATAATGAAGAAACAAACTACAAGCAACAACACCAACACCAATACCACCGACTCACAAACAGAAACTGGCCTAATAATTCTAACATTTGAATTCCACAAACTTCCCGAAATACTTCGAATTGGATACGAAACTGTTCGCGTGCGTGACTACATACCACTCCCGCTACGCTGCCTTCGATTTGCACATCCAACTCCCATATGCAAAAGCACAGACAAATGTTCAAATTTCTCGGAAGAAAAACACACCACTGAAGGCTTACACTGCCAAAAAGATAAAAAATGCCTCAACTGCGAGAACAATCCGGAAATCGACTCCCAACACAGCCCGCTTGACCGTAAATGTCCAACATTCCTTAAGCAACAGGAACTTACAGCTATAAAAACTACCGAGAAGGTCGACCACAAAACTGCTTTGAGGATATACTTCGAGCGACATGGATACCAAACTAGAGCCACGTATGCAACAACTCTGACCAGCAACACTACACAGGACCAAACAAAACCCCAATCTTCAAATACCACCACACCAAAAACTACACACAAAAATCACACACAAAACACCATAACCAAATCAACATCCCACGGAACCTTAACTAAAGCACCAAAATCACCCGAAGAACACCTCCAAAATCACACTCAACAGAAAGAGCAAGACGACATCGAGACCATGGATACCGACATTACAGACACCACACCAAAATCACCTTACGCATCACAAATTACAAAGAACCTAACATTAAAAATATTTTCCAAAGATAAGTCAAACTCTCTCTCCACTAACTTCAAACCATCCAAACCAAAAACTAAACCCGCAACCAAAAACAAACATTCCAATAACAGCGACAGCGAATCCATCTAAAATCCACCAACCTTATCCTTACTTAACCCGATCTTTACTGCAAAAATGTCCCTTAATATAATCGAATGGAATATAAAAGGTTACTCCAATAACTATAACCAACTCCTAATATTGATAAAGAACCACTCCCCACACATCATAGCTCTCCAAGAATCACACATAAAATACACCAATAACATACCCACCCCCGTAAACTACATTCTACTAACTAACACAGCCACGAACAGATTTGGCGGCGTAGCACTACTAGTACATAAATCGATCGAACATTCAATAGTCAACAGCACAAACGATCTCGAAACACTAGAAATACTTGTAAAATCCCAGAAAAACCTACACATACAGACAGTTTACATCTCTCCCACCAAAACCATCACAAAACAAATACTAGAAAATACATTGCATAGACATCAAGTACCCTCATTAATAGTGGGGGACTTTAATGGTTGGCACCCAGCCTGGGGCTCCCCTACCTCTAACCCAAGAGGTAAACTTATACAAAAATTTATCGGCACATCCCAACTTATCCTCTTAAATGACAAATCACCAACACATTTTTCAGCACACAACACATACACACACATTGACCTTTCCCTTTGCTCGGGATCACTAGCCCCACACACCAAGTGGAAAATACTGGATGACCTTCATGGGAGCGACCACTTCCCAATAATCATCTCTCTTTTTCCATTAAACAAGGTAAATAAATTCAACAAACCCTTTTTTAAATTAAAAAACGCCAACTGGGACCAGTACTTTGCCCTCACACACCAATATGACTCCAAATTTGCCCCCTCTGAAAATGTAAACAAAGAGGCTGCCCAAATCAACAAAATCATTTTGCATAGTGCAAACAGCTCTATTCCGCAAACCCCACCAAATTCTAAACCATACAAGGTTCCCTGGTGGAATAAATAATTAGCTCACTTACAAAAAGAAAAACAATTAGCTTGGAACACCCTTAATCGCAACATAAACCTTTAAAACATAACAGATTACAGACGCAAGAATGCCAAATATAGATTTGAAATAAAAAAAAGTAAAAATGAAGCACCCAACTTCTTTACATCCACCATAGACCCGTCAACACCCTCATCCAAAATATGGCACAATATAAGACGCTTTTGCGGACTTAACCCAGCCAAACCAATCCACGCAATACAAAACCCCGAAAATAACACCCCTACAACTTCTACCAACGACATCGCTAATATATTTGCACGGCACTTCTCAGAGCTTTCATCAACGACTCCCCCCATACTCTTCAGTACTCTCCGCCGAAATAATAGCCATCCAAGAAGCAATTGATCAAGTCAAAAGTTTGAGGGGTAAATTCATGATTTGCTTTGACTCCCTCTCAGCAATTGACTCCATAGAAAACACTAACAATAACAACTTTTACTCAAACCAAATCCGATCACATCTAACAAAGCTAGCACCAAAAATAAAAGTATTGTGGATTCCTGGCCATGTAGGCATAGCAGGCAATGAGCTAGCCGACCAAACCGCTAAGTCAGCAGCGAAAATTTCTCTCATTTTCACCCCAAACATAAATTTAACAGACATAAACAAACATTTAAGGTCAGAATTCTCAACAAGACAGGAACAACTGAACTGAACTTTGAACAATGCAGTCAATGGTATAAATCCATAAACAAAGACAATACGAACATCGACAAATACATAACCTCTTTTAACCCAAAATCGAGCAGGCTCGACAAAATAAAAATAGTACGCCTAAGACTAGGTCACACAAAACTTACCCACGAACACTACTTCAACCAGAACCAAACTTCCCCATGCCCCTTTTGCCAAGGAGACAACACCATATCCCACCTACTCAACTCATGCCCATCACTCCACCAAATAAAACACTCTATCTTTAAAAACACAAACCCACTTAACCAGTCAACGAACTAAACACAGATAACTTTCAAAAAATAATATCTTCTCTAAAAGAATCAAATTAGTTCCACAAAATATGAAGTCCATCCTAACACCAAAATCAGAAAATTGTAACTAAAATGTAATTATGTAAATAGGTTACCCACGAACCTCCGTTCATAGACCTAAGCTATTCATAACCTAAGACTTAAAACATGTATAAAATCTCATTATCAACTAGACTTTAAAGCCAAAGGCCCCGCTGCCAGTCCTATACCCACTAAGCTAGTTTAGTTTTGTAAGCTGCGCTACCTTTAATAATAATAATAATAATAATAATAACTTGGAGTTCCGGCAAAAATAAAAATGTCAGCTGGTGTTCGGCCTGTAGAGCTATGTTTTGTTTTATGATTATAAATATAAACGATTGTTTCAAATTAAGTAATTATATTTTCAGGATTTCGTTCACTATTTATTATTCTTAATTTTTCATTAATAGTTTTATGAAATCTCTCTATGTCAGAAACGCCATTTTTACTTGTGGTTATAGTTATTCTTACATCTTCTGATTGCAGCCAAAGTTGCAATGCTGAGCGCATAAATGCGGTGTCTTTGTCGGCTTTAAATCTATTGGTTTACCCATTTCATTAAATATTCTGAGTAATGCCCTTTTTGTTTCAAACCAATCCCTACTGTTGACATTTATTAAAGCAGCATATTTGGAATAAATATCAATGCAAAATAAGAATTGTTTATTATCGATCATGTAAAAATCTATAACATATTTTTCGGGAAAATAATATTTTTCTTTTAAAAGGCTTGTTTGTTTTTCTATTCCTAGATGTAATAATTCTACGTGAGTTTTAAGGACAATTTCCTTGAATTCGGCGAATGTTTGGACATCTGTTAATATTGTACTGGTTTTCATAACTTTGGTTAAGTTATTTGGGCTGATAATCTCTATATAAGCATTTTGAAATATTATGAAGTCCATTTCACAAGTAAAATAGATAACACTTTTTTTGGAGCATAAATATTCTTTAATTAATTCTTTTGCATATTCATGGGTCATTTCTTTATAAATTATTTTAAGGTTGGTTTTATGAAAGTATTGGGTCAATTTAACTTCATTTGAATTTCCTCTATGACACTCAATTTGTCTATTGTAATAGTTTAAAGGTCTTTCCGTTATTTCTATATAATTCTGATTGTCTTCTTGTGCACTATGTACTGTAGCTATTGTGGGTAATGACTGGGTACTATCTGACAGAGCATCAGCTACCTGGTTTTTCTTTCCCGACAAATATTTAATAGTGAAGTCAAACTCGTTTAATTTTATTCTCCATCTTTGTAGTTTCATATTTGGTTCTTTTATATTGTGAAGCCAAACTAATGGTCTTTGATCGCTAAGAATTTCGAATTTTCTACCAAGAGATAAGACCTAAAATATTTAGTGGCCCAGACTATAGCCAAAAGCTCTTTTTCTATTTCAGAATAATTGATTTCATGTTCATTAAGAGTTCTACTAGCATAACAAATAGGTTTATGATTTTGTGATAATACTGCGCCTATGGCGACATTGCTAGCATCTGTTGTTAAAGAAAATATTTTTTCAAAGTTAGGGTAAACTAAAATTGGGCCTGATGTAATGAGAAGTTTTAATTTCTCAAATGCTTCTAAATATTCTTTATCTGTTGAATTTATAGTGGAACCATTCTTTAAGTTTACAGTCATGGGTTTTGCAATTTTACCAAAATCAGGTATGAATTTTCTATAGACCTAAAAATGATTTTATTTCTTTTTGGGTTTTAGGTATTGGAAATTTTTCTATTGCTTCAATTTTTTTGGTGGGTTGGCTTTATTCCTTCTGTTGTTATTATGTCCAAGGAATTCGGTTTCCTTTTTCATAAACTCACATTTGTCAAGTTGAAGTTTAAGATTAGCTTCTCGAAGTTTTGAAAACACCTTTTTTATAGACAATATGTGTTCTTCTAATGAAGTAGAAAATACAATTATGACATCCATATAAACAAGGCAATGCTGGTATATTAAATCTTCTAATAAATTGTTCAAGCAACGTTAAAAAGTTGCAGGCGCATTTTTCAGACCAAATGGCATTCGTGTGTATTCGTAATGTCCATTTTTGGTTGAAAAAGCTGTTTTTGAAATAGAATTTTCATCCATTTGAATTTGATGAAAACCCTTGGCAAGGTCAATTGTTGTAAGATATTGACACTTTCCAAGTTTGTCAAGTATTTCACCCATAACTGGTATCGGATACTTATCATCAATAGTTATTTCATTTAGACTTCGATAGTCTATTACTATTCGAAATTTCGTTTTCCCTGATGCATCCTCTTTCTTTGGGACTATCCATATTGGAGAACAATAAGGGGACTTCGATTTACGTATTATTCACTGATTTATAATTTCTTTAATTTGGACTTCGACTTATTGATCATAAGCTTGGGGGTATTTATAAGGTTTTTTGTAAATAGGATCTTCATGTTTGGTTTGGATTGAATGTTTTATAGCACTGGTAAAGGTCAAATTTTTACCTTCCCTGTACTGGATATCACTAAATTCAAATAAAATTTTATTTAATTTAGTTCTTTCATCTTTATTAAGATGATTTATTCGAAATTTATTATTTTCTTCTAAGTCATTATTAATTGCAAAATTAAAAGATACATATATCCTCAAATGAAGGTGGACTGAGATCAATGTTTCCATTCAATGTTTCAAGATCAATGTTTCCATTTCGGAATTCTTGAAATCTTCGTGGTTATATATCACGGAAAAAACAAATCCGCTCAAAGTGACTGTTTCCTGTTTATAATTAACTAGCTGACCCGGCTAACTTTGTTCCGCCTTAAAGGCAATAATTAAGCATTTCTTTTATTGGGAAAAATACAAAAAAAAAAAATACCTACATTAATCATTCATAATTATTTCTGTATATTTAGTAAATAGGTTGCTCTTCATTTAAGTACCTTGTTACATCTATATAAGTACAAAAATAAATACCTTAAATGTTGGATTAAATCCTCGTTCTTCGATAATATCTGCCCCAAATGACGTCATCTGGAAACAACCATTGTATTTCTGTGTATTTGCAAGAAAGTGGCGTGATTCTTGTGTTTCGCCGCAAAGCAATGAATACAATGGCTCAGGTGGCGGAGTCAACAATGGTAATTTGACTTTACCATTAAGGCAGCATAATCCAGGGGTTTCTCCGGAAAACTTTAATGCACCACAATACTCGCAAACTATGTCCATTTTCCCAATGCAAACGCTAGGATGCAAGCTGTAATCATTGCTGCAATCGTATTGAAACGCTGCTCGATTCAAATCAGCACTTGATAAATATCTTGTTCTGCGTCGCAAATTATCTATTTGTTGACCTCTGTTGTTCGCTCGACGATTTTGCATTGCCAACCGAGCTGTTTCACGGGCAGCTTCACTTTGCTCTCGTGATTGAGAAGCACGAAGTCGAGCCATACTATCGCGGCGCTGTTCACGTGCAATTTCTTGTTCTTCTTCAGTCCTTTCATTTGCAGTATTTCTTATTCTTCGTGCATCACGGGTTTGTCGGGAAAGATTCGATCGTCTTGGTCGCGGCATTTTATTAATTAAACATTACTTCACCTAAAAACTCAAATTTTCAACCATACCGAGTTTTATAGTTCACTTCACTTTTTACGAATGGGCAATGGCACTATCATTACATTATAGTTGTTAATTATTTATTTAATAGAAATAGAAATAGTTTTATTATTGATTTCTTACAAATATCAAATTGTCATCCATACGTCATTACATATCTGTCATTATACGTCAATTACATTGCTGTCATTTGCGTTTTCTTATTCCAAGTCCGATTCTTTTTTGTTATACCACGTTTTATAATGACTGACGTTTCATGTCAAGTCACACGGGAATGCTGTCGAACGGGATAAAAAGTATCCTATGTCCTTCTCCTGGCTCTAAACTACCTCCCTGCCAATTTTCAGCTAAATCGGTTCAGCCGTTCTTGAGTCATAAGTGGAGTAACTAACACGACTTTCTTTTATATATATAGATAAGGAATATAAGGAATATAAGGAATATAAGGAATATAAGGAATATAAGGAATATAAGGAATATACGGAATATAAGGAATATAAGGAATATAAGGAATATAAGGAATATAAGGAATATAAGGAATATAAGGAATATAAGGAATATAAGGAATATAAGGAATATAAGGAATATAAGGAATATAAGGAATATAAGGAATATAAGGAATATAAGGAATATAAGGAATATAAGGAATATAAGGAATATAAGGAATATAAGGAATATAAGGAATATAAGGAATATAAGGAATATAAGGAATATAAGGAATATAAGGAATATAAGGAATATAAGGAATATAAGGAATATAAGGAATATAAGGAATATAAGGAATATAAGGAATATAAGGAATATAAGGAATATAAGGAATATAAGGAATATAAGGAATATAAGGAATATAAGGAATATAAGGAATATAAGGAATATAAGGAATATAAGGAATATAAGGAATATAAGGAATATAAGGAATATAAGGAATATAAGGAATATAAGGAATATAAGGAATATAAGGAATATAAGGAATATAAGGAATATAAGGAATATAAGGTATATACGGAATATAAGGAATATAAGGAATTTAAGGAATATAAGGAATATAAGGAATTTAAGGAATATAAGGAATATAAGGAATATAAGGAATATAAGGAATATAAGGAATATAAGGAATATAAGGAATATAAGGAATATAAGGAATATAAGGAATATAAGGAATATAAGGAATATAAAGAATATAAGGAATATAAGGAATATAAGGAATATAAGGAATATAAGGAATATAAGGAATATAAGGAATATAAGGAATATAAGGAATATAAGGAATATAAGGAATATAAGGAATATAAGGAATATAAGGAATATAAGGAATATAAGGAATATAAGGAATATAAGGAATATAAGGAATATAAGGAATATAAGGAATATAAGGAATATAAGGAATATAAGGAATATAAGGAATATAAGGAATATAAGGAATATAAGGAATATAAGGAATATAAGGAATATAAGGAATATAAGGAATATAAGGAATATAAGGAATATAAGGAATATAAGGAATATAAGGAATATAAGGAATATAAGGAATATAAGGAATATAAGGAATATACGGAATATAAGGAATATAAGGAATATAAGGAATATAAGGAATATACGGAATATAAGGAATACTAGCTGACCCGCCGAACTTTGTTCCGCCTTAAAGGCAATAATTAAGCATTTCTTTTATTGGAAAAAATACAAAAAAAAAAATACCTACATTAATCATTCATAATTATTTCTGTATATTTAGTAAATAGGTTGCTCTTCATTTAAGTACCTTGTGATACACGACATTTTTTGTTTTATTATCAGGCGCAAAAACAAACCACGCAGATGGTCTTCCGACCCGTGAACATGCCACGTATAATTGACCATGGGAAAAACATGAATGTTCTAGATTTAAACCACAAACTTTTAAAGATTGGCCTTGTGATTTGTTGATGGTCATGGCAAATGCAAGACGTATCGGAAATTGAAGTCTTTTAAATTCAAATGGCATATTGGTTGGGATCATCGGTATCCTCGGAATGAGAACTTCCTCACCTTTGAATTTTCCTATCATTATCGTAGCGTAAATTACATTGTTCATCAATTTTCTAACCACCAAACGCGTACCGTTGCACAGTTTTGGTTGGTTTATGTTTCGAAGCATGATTACTACGGAGCCAACCTTTAGGCGTAAATTGTGCGGTGGTAAGCCAGGCACGTCCAAAGAGTTTAAAAATTCAATTGGATAGTTGGTGGCTTCATCTTCATTTGTGACGCAGTCAATAGATTTGAATGAATGCATTGTTCCAATGATCTTATTTTGAATTATATAGTTTAGGTCATCTACATCTTTATTCTTAGCCGCTAAAATTGCTCGCTCACTCAACCATTCATTATTTTCGTAGTTAACAATAATTTCTGGAAATACATTGTTGATAAGTTCGTCTTTTGATGAGACAAAATTACAGAAATTATTTGGAAATGATATTAATCCGCTCGATTCATCGACAGGTACTTGACCATTACCGATAGTCAGCATTTGCTCCGAGAAATCTTCAGCAGATTTATCATTAAGCAATGTAACTCTCATGTTTGTTGAAATGACGTCAAATGACGTCATCTGGAAACAACCATTGTATTTCTGTGTATTTGCAAGAAAGTGGCGTGATTCTTGTGTTTCGCCGCAAAGCAATGAATACAATGGCTCAGGTGGCGGAGTCAACAATGGTAATTTGACTTTACCATTAAGGCAGCATAATCCAGGGGTTTCTCCGGAAAACTTTAATGCACCACAATACTCGCAAACTATGTCCATTTGCCCAATGCAAACGCTAGGATGCAAGCTGTAATCATTGCTGCAATCGTATTGAAACGCTGCTCGATTCAAATCAGCACTTGATAAATATCTTGTTCTGCGTCGCAAATTATCTATTTGTTGACCTCTGTTGTTCGCTCGACGATTTTGCATTGCCAACCGAGCTGTTTCACGGGCAGCTTCACTTTGCTCTCGTGATTGAGAAGCACGAAGTCGAGCCATACTATCGCGGCGCTGTTCACGTGCAATTTCTTGTTCTTCTTCAGTCCTCTCATTTGCAGTATTTCTTATTCTTCGTGCATCACGGGTTTGTCGGGAAAGATTCGATCGTCTTGGTCGCGGCATTTTATTAATTAAACATTACTTCACCTAAAAACTCAAATTTTCAACCATACCGAGTTTTATAGTTCACTTCACTTTTTACGAATGGGCAATGGCACTATCATTACATTATAGTTGTTAATTATTTATTTAATAGAAATAGAAATAGTTTTATTATTGATTTCTTACAAATATCAAATTGTCATCCATACGTCATTACATATCTGTCATTATACGTCAATTACATTGCTGTCATTTGCGTTTTCTTATTCCAAGTCCGATTCTTTTTTGTTATACCACGTTTTATAATGACTGACGTTTCATGTCAAGTCACACGGGAATGCTGTCGAACGGGATAAAAAGTATCCTATGTCCTTCTCCTGGCTCTAAACTACCTCCCTGCCAATTTTCAGCTAAATCGGTTCAGCCGTTCTTGAGTCATAAGTGGAGTAACTAACACGACTTTCTTTTATATATATAGAAGATTATTGCTTCGCATGCTTCTAAATACTCTCTTCCTATCAATATGTCATATTTTTGCGAAAAATTGTGAACCCAAAATAGTTGGTCGATCGGACAAAGTTTACTTGATTTGAAATTTACGGACTTATTTAATTTAATTACACCATTAATTGTGTGCACTTCTGACGTTTTTAATGTTTGTGGGAAATTAAAATAATTTTCTTTTATTAGGTTGATTGAACTTCCTGTATCTATTACACATTTAAACGGGCCATTGTTAATAGTTATTCTGATGTAAGGATTTCTATTTCTTCTATTGGATCAGAGGCTATTTGATGAAAATGTTCGATTTCCATTTTAGATTGATCGCTTGAATATTAACGCTGTCTTTTCACTGGTTTGTTAGAATTAGTACCTTGTAAAGAAGATGTTGCCTGTTGATAATTCATAGGATTCTGAGCCCTGCCTTGATTTAAGTTTTGCTGAAATTCCTGTCGAAATTGTTGTTGATTGAAATTATTTGGTTGTCTATAGTTACTTTGCTGATTATAACTTTGTTGATTATTATTATTATAAAAGAAATTATTTCTTTTTAAATTATTATTTTTTTGATAATTTCTCCTATCTTGTCTGTTTTGATTTGAATTATGTTGTGATTTAACTTTATCAGAACCAGATTCATAACAACCTTCTTGTTGTGCTACTTGTTTAAGTTTACTGACTGTAGTTATATCGTGCCATGCTAATGTCATGAATAACCTGTCAGGCAGTTGTCTCATTATTACATCTTTTACAGTATTATTCATGGCATTATTACAAATCATTGTATTTAAATTATTGGTTTCTAACGACAATTTGTTTGTTATGACAATTATTTTACATTCAAGTTCCTCGACGAACTTACGAAAGCTTCCAGGGGTGTTGTAGAGTCGTCTTAGTAATTTCTAGCATGGTGTTTGGGTTTTGTACTCATCGATGAGAGCAATCCTTATATCGGGACAATTGGTTGCTGCTGATAGCTGGGACACTCGCTGGGCATCTCCTGATAATTGCATCTCAATTGTACTGAAGAATACAGCTGTTTGACGCGGATCAGTTGATTGATACAAATTTAAGATGTATTCGATCCGTCTAATGAATGCACTTAATTCCCTGGTGCTTCCATTAAAATTGGGAACTTGCCTTATCTGGCTTAAATCCTGATTGAGGTGTAGCTCGGAGAGTAACTGGATTTGTGCCACTGGTTCAGCCATTGCAATGTTTGTATTCCTTATTTATTTCGGTAGCGGTCACACTATGAAAGCGGGTTACTAATGTATTTTAAGTTTTTGTGTTTCGGTAGCAGTCACACTTCGAAAAGTGGGCTACAAAGTGAAACTAACACGTAAGTTCTTGTGCGGATGTGAATAGCGATTAACAGTATTATAGCTGCAGTTGCATTAGCATAAAATACTTCAAAGATGTTCTACGATCTCGATTGATCACTGGTCACTTTTACACATACTACCGACTGCGCCAATTAAATATCTTCTTCAAAATAGTTAAAAAAAAAATATTTTTATTTGAGTTCCGTTTTTGATACAGTGTGATTCCTTAAAACTGCTTAGAATTTTAGAATTTCAGAACTAACTTAACTTTGGGGCTCTAAGTCTTTTTTATAGCTACCCTTGCTGAAGCTTTTTGCAGATCAAAGCTCGAAGAAGCTCGAAATGTTTATGTTTTTACAAAAATTGGAATGAGGCTATTTGCAGCTGGGTTACAAATTTCAATACAAAAGGCTTCAGCTTCGGTTTAAAAAATTTACTGATGTACACTTAAAGAAATTTTGTTGATATGTTACTATATATAATAACTAATTTATTGTGAACTTATTGTGTATTGCTTTATTTCTGCGAAAGATCGATTGAGTGTAAAAAAAAGCTCACTTTGCCTCGTGTTCTTTGAAGAGATTTTTGGTGTAGACAACTGCCGCTCCAAACTTCGTTGATCAAATTTGCCCTTGCAAATGTCAATCAATTTGTCTCCAGTGAACAATTCCAGAAAATTCAAGGCTGCCCACTCTTGGTTCGAAGGCTGCTGAATACTTTCAAATAGTGCCGAATTGTTTTAATCCTCGTCGGCAGTAACGTATTTTAGGTTTAGGTTTAAGATCTTTCTTAAAATTATTCTTTATTCCAAAATATAATGTTGAGACCCAATTCTGAACTTGAAACTAAGTTATGATTAAATTAAATCTAATTTAAGCTTTTGTAAGCTAAAAATATGTAAGTATACTAGATTTAATTCAGTGTGTAAACATAAAATGTTGGGAAATTCATTTATTTGACTATATACAGTGACATATTCAATTATTCAGGTAAACAATGAACATACGGAGCTAGCGACCCCATCTCAATTAACGCAAACAATTCTTGAAACCACTAAGGGGCGGTCTCTAATAAACAAAAACGATTCTTGAAATCAATTAGAGGTCTGCACGAATGCACTAACAATTTTCGGTTATTTGAGTACAACAAGCATGGGTCGCATTTCGGCGTGCCAAAACGTTTTCAACAAAGTGAATTGCGTATTAGTTAGCGTTGTTTTCGTTGGATGCGAAATGAGTGAAATTTAAACCAAAGCGTGATGGATAGAATGAATGACAGCAGAGTAAATGTTTTGAGTACTCGCATGAGTGATAAAATAAATAAATTACATAAATATATACAATAATTAATCCATGTCTCTCTATTTTTCAATGTCTTGTATTAAAAATCAAAACAACATGTTTCTCCAATTATCAGACGTAATGCTGTGTGTATGAATATGAAAATTCTTTAAAAAAAAGCCACACATTTTATTGTATGTAGTTCAATTTTTACCTGTAGATTGATTTGTTCTAGTGATATTCCATAATCATCTAAAATTTCTAGAATTTTGTTCTTCTTGTATATTCCAGTGTGAGATTCGCAGAGCTCAATCATGCCTAAAGTTTTTAGAATAGTCTCTCAGCGACACCAGCTTTCTCTTCACAAGAGCCCTTATATTTTTTTTAACAAACTGCACTGAGACTGACACAAAATTTATAATATTTCGAGACGTTACAGGGTTAATGCCAAGTGCATTATATATTGGATCCATTAATTTTTTGAACCCTTCACTGTCTAGAAATGTAAATGGTTTTCCTTCAGCGGTTACTATTTTAATCAAAGAAGAAACAGTTGCTTCTTCGCTCGTTTCATACGTATTTCTTCATTTTTCTTCACATTTGGTTAATTGTAAATATCCACAATTGTTCCACTTATTTAAAATGTCCACGTATTTTGTTGGGTAATGCCGTCTCTAGTTTGTTGCAAAATTGCCGGATAATTTAATACCGCAAAACACTAAAAATTGATTTGTCCTCTTACAAATTAAATTTAAAGAATTTGTGGTTTCGCTCTGAACGCGAGCAAGCTCATTCAAAAACCCCAAAATCGGTTTCTCTCTGAGTCTTTTCGTAAAGAGTCCGGAAAAGACTCTTATTTGCAGACAACGAGAAAAGGTCGACAGTTAGTTGTAAATAATTACTTTGCTCGCTAAATCACAGCTGTTTTGTTTTTTGTACCGGCAACACTTTACATTTTTCGCTGGCAACATTTATCTAATCTTAGTACACGCCCAAGGGATAGCTAAGAACATTTTTCATCTTCTTTTCGCTAGGTTATTTTATATGGAATTTTGCCGTTTAAAAAAAAATTAACTTTTGTTAGACCTAGCTTAAGATATATCTAAATCAGATGACAACCGGTTGTTCTTTTTTTATACAAGGTGCAGTATACTACCGTAAACGTAAAATGTTTCTAGTTCATAATTTGAAACTAACGGATTTTTTCATCTAGATGTAGGAATTTATTTAATATTCACGTACAATTATTTATTTAAAGGGTTGGCTTATATTAGTTTCACAAGTTTAATTTTCTTTCGCTTTTTCACACAAGCGTTTTCTTATTCTCCACTTCTCACTAGCTCTTTCAAACGACGACTTCCTTACTTCCAGCTTTTTTATTCGGTCTTCAAAGTATCGATTATTATTTAAATATCGAAATGATTATGTGTTGCCAGATAGCTTAACCCGCTTCGAGTACGTCGCAAAGGAAACCCGCCTATTTCGAGTCCCACATTCGGCCCTCCTGACTGTTCATTCGCCTCGAATGGACCTGGCCATGGCTTCATGAATTCAGAAACGGTTGAAGTTTTGAGAGGACCCTCTGTGTCTCCTATGCGCCCATGATCCTTGACAAAAACTATTTTGTATGGCCCTAAGAACTTTCCCTCAAGCATTAACCCTACTTCGTACTGGATCCTCTTAATCGCTACTAGGTCATTGATTTTATAAACTCATTCTGGTTTTCGTTTCAAATCAAGGGCTATCTTATTTTCTTCCTGCAGCTGATTGATATTCATTTGTTTCATTCAGCTCTTTTACTGCAAACTCCTGCATCAAATCCTTCAGCTCGTTGAAATCGGTCAACCGCTTTTCAACTCCTGTTAAAAGCTTAAAAGTCGTGATCCTGGTAATTCTTGGCTCGGCGCTGTTGATAATCTGCTGAACCCTTCCTACGTGTTTATACCATGCAAAAGGAGTTTCGTAATTCAACTTTGCAAGCATTGGAACGACGATCTAGTGATCGACTTGGTAATTTTGCTGAATATTTTTCGACTCGAAATACTCCTTGAATGCTAGAGATGTAAAAGCAGTGCCTCTGTCTGTCACTATTCGACAAGGATTTCCAAAATGTACAGCTTGCTTCTCCAGACTGTTTAAAACTTCATCCACCCCTGTGCTATGAGTTGGGTAGAGTCACACTACGACAAGAATATGATTGTAGAGCTTGGCCGTTGTCTCTATCGGTCCGTCATGATCGATGTGGTATGTTACGAAGGGTCGATCGCCTTTGTCAAGTAAGAAACCCTTCCTTTTCACCCGCTTTGGTATTTTCAATTGTGCATCTAATGCAGCTCTCGACATTTCGCTATGTCGTTTCCTTCAACTAGGGAATAAAATACGACTTATCGATGAGTTCTTGTGTCTTTCTGGTTGAGAAATATCCTTGATTGTGTGCATTTTGAATTATTTCATTTTCAATCGTCGAAGGTACAAAAACTAGTTCGCGATTTGGGTCCTTGAAAAGAACGTCATTCTCCAGGTAGAAGTCTTGGTGTGCATCCTTTTCCACAAGACATCTAGATGCTTGAGTCCATACAACGTTAGTTTGGGCTTCTTTCAAACGGTGGGTTATAGAGTCTGATAAAAAGAAGTACGAGACTCGACTCAGAGCATCCGCATGTTTCACCGGATCGATGCTCAACCTTGTAGTTGAAATCCTCCAAGTATAAAGCCCAACGAGCTACGCGAAGAGGAACTTTCATCTTGTTCATGGTCATCTTGAACGCGGTACAGTCCGTAACAATTGTGAAATATATGCCCAAGACATATACACGCCACTTGACTAGAGCTCTAATGATAGCTAGCACCTCCAGCTCGTACGAGTTATATTTCTTATCAAATGTTGAAGTCTTGCGGCTCATATATTAAACTGGATGAAATGAACTGCCTCGGGATCCTTCTTCAGCAAGACTGTGCCAAAACCGTACTTGGACGCATCTGTATGGATCTCAGTTTGCAATGATGGATTGTATAGCTTGAGGACTGGTTCACTGATGAGAGCAGTCTTCAACTTTTCGAACGCCAATCGTTGTTTCTCCCCGAATTCATACTTTGAATAACCTCTCTACAAATCCGACAAAGGCCTGGCAATGGAAGCGTATCCATCAATGAATTTTCTGAAGTATGAAGTCAGACCTAGGAATCGTTGAATACATTTCTTGTCGCGTGGTTCGGGAAAATCTTTTACAGCTTGTATCTTCTCGGGAACTGGTGTGATGGTTCCACCTTGGATGATATAGCATAAAAACTGTACTCTGCTATGTAATAGTTGGCACTTACTCCAGTTGATACGCAAACTGTTTCTAGCAGCAACTTCTAAGACCTCTTTTAACTTAACAAGTCCTTCTTCAATGTCCTGGGTGGGTATAATTACGTCGTCCATATACACAACAACCATGTTTGTGACGATGGGGTCCCTTAGAACTGCCATGATGAATCTTGTGAAAACTGCAGGTTAATTAGATATGCCAAATGGAACGTATTAAAATTTAAACTATTCAGACCGTGTCATAAATGACGTATACTTTCGCGAACCTGGTGCAATTGGAACGTGGAAAACCCCGTTGGTTAAATCCAAAGTCGTGAATATTTTGGACCTTTGTAGCTTGTCTAAAACGGTTTCCATGTGTGCCATCGGAAAATCGTCTCGAATAATCTTTTCATTCAACTTTCGATAGTCGCAACACAGACGTTTCTTTCCGTTCTTCTTCGATACCAAAACTACTGCCGGTGCATATTCAGAAGTACTCGGTTGTTTTCTGATCACAGACTGGCAAACGACGTGGATGCTGAAAAGCTGGTATTTCGTCCTTTAGAATTTTTTTCATTTGTACCGGTGCATTTACGTTTTGTTCGGGTACGTAATCTTCAATAAATCTATTGACTTCGACCTACTGAAGTTGATTTAAATGGAACAAATCAACCTGATCTGAAACTGCCACCTATTCTGCGCACATGCCCCTAAACATCTGCAGAAACTCCATATTCTTGTTGCTCTGCTCCTGGTCAATACTTCTTGAATCGTTCCGACGCAGAAACTCAGTGCCTTCTTTAGTAACTTTCATGTCTACTATCCCCAAAATAGTTCTGCCCAAAATAGCTTCGAAGCCCATGTCTTCCTCCGGTACTACGTGGAATTCTACATTCATTTGTATGTTGTCTATTTCGACTGGTAGAACTATCCTTCCAAACATCAACACCTGACCTGTCAAGGATTTCTCTTTTCCAGTAAGAAGTTTGCTGCCCAGTTTGAGGAAGACATTCCTGCGCAGTAAACATAAATCTGCATCTGTGTCGACGAGTCCTTTGAATTTGACGAC
Organism: Drosophila bunnanda; assembly: GCA_035046265.1. Taxonomy (NCBI): domain Eukaryota; kingdom Metazoa; phylum Arthropoda; class Insecta; order Diptera; family Drosophilidae; genus Drosophila; species Drosophila bunnanda. The sequence continues at coordinate 88,508 of JAWNOB010000152.1, forward strand.
GGAATGCTTAACAACTTTTAGTTCAAGGGCGGAAACAGTAAACTCGCTCTTTGGTTTCGAGGCTTCACTCTCGAAATGTTACTCACCTGTTTCACCAGTACCCGTGCACTGTGCATCACAATGACCTGGCTGTCCGCAGCGAAAACAATTGTAGTTGTCCTTTTACTTGCTATCTTTCTTTAAGTGGGACAAATCCCACAACATTTACGTACAAAACTCTGTTTCGAATCCAAACTTTTTAATCCTTCTGTCTCCGTTGCACCCTCTTCATTTTGTACGATACCTTGTACGTGCCCCGAACTTTCTTGTAGACTTCCATCTGCTCCTTTAGATCCTTTATCGTTTTAGCTTGGTGCAACATTATCGTATTTGGCTTTGCATCTAGCACTCCCTTCGCAAAGTATTCGATCAAACTCTCTTCATCTTATTTGACTGGCTTAGCAATTTCCATTAAAGTTGTAAAGTTTCTCCATTCTTTTGCACCCGTTGACCTAGCTTACGATGCACCTCAGCATACGATATTTTGATAGCAAATTCCCCACGCAATGCTGCCTTAAAAGAATCCCAGTTGCGAATATTAACCTGACTACGAATATTAACTTTAAGAGAATCCCAGTTGCGAATATTAACCTTACTACGAATATTAACTTTAAGAGAATCCCACTTGCGAATATTAACCTGACTACGAATGAATGATTTTGCGGCTCCACTGAGCAACTGCTTGCAGTAAATGAATAATTGAAGCTGGTTCCAGTCAACTGTCAAGGCGTATTCCTCTAACTTCACTGTCCATTGATCTACATCTGGGCTACCTGTTCCTGCAAAAATTTATACGCTGCCTTCTACGTCTTTAAGTGTAAACAAAGAATGGCTTGTGGGCATTTCCTGCGCGTTACGATCGAGAGCGGTAACTACAGATTCGACCTCATCAGAATCGTTATCCTCATCATCCTGAAAGCCAAAATGAGCAAGAAGCCTATCCCGTAAATCGCGCTTCCTACCGGTTGTTACTAAATGTATTTCTCCTAGCTTGGCGCGCAAATCCTCTCATCTCAATAAAATTATTTCCTCGAGCTGCATTTTAAGAAATTTTTGTTTACAAAGGTTGATATTATCTTAATGGAAAAGTCTGCTTTTGACTGCTTACCAGCCAGTTCCAATTGGTTTTTCGTTCCGTTCCGTTCCGGTTTGAACCTATTTCGATGCACTGCTTATATCGTACTGCTTATCGTATTGCTGTTACTATATAGATCGCTTTCCAGATTTCGTCACCTCGCCTCAGGTCATTTACGAAGATCCGCCTGCTCTAGCTCGCTTGCTTACCCAGATCTCCTTGCCAACTGCCTCGGCACAAATATTTGCTTGCCCACTGATGGAGGCTTCGTACCCTCCAGATTATAACCGTCGCTGCTTGTCCGATTGTGATCAACCACAAAGATCCGCATGCTCAAGATTTCGTCACCTCGCCTCAGCTCTTCCAGTCTTCGCCTCACGCTTCTGACTTTCTCCGCTCGCCTCTGCCTAACGTTGCTCCCAACGCCTTCCACAGATCAGCCTTTGCAAATTAGTTCACCGTGACCGGCCGGATCTCAGATTGCCGCTCTGACGATCTTTGACGCACTGCCTCCTGGACTGCAGTCGCTACTTCTGCAAGCGTTTCCCTTGCACGTTTTCCAGCTGGTCTCACATGCACTCACACATGCCAAAAAATGCTGCTCTTCGCCGTCGTCTTAGGAATCTGCAACAGTACTCATGCAGCTCCCTCTAGTTTTTGTATTTCACCACAATTCGCAATCTTTGTTCATATACATTTGTGTGTGAAAACGCACCTCGCCACTCTCTAATTGTCTCGCACTTAATTTTTGGGTCCATCCCGGTTGAGCCCCCAAATTTTAGGAATTTATTTAAGATTCACATACAATAATTTATTTACGGGATTGGTTTAAACATAAGTGCTTAGATTAGTTTTACAAGTTAATTTTTCTTCCGCTTTTTCACACAAGCGTTTTCTTATTCTCCACTTCTCACTAGCTCTTTCAAACGACGACTTCCTTACTTCCAGCTTTTTTATTCAATCTTAAAAGTATCGGCTATTATTTAAATATCGAAATGATTATGTGTTGCCAGATAGCTTAACCTGCTTCGAGAATGCTGCGAAGGAAACCCGCCTATTTCAAATCCCACATAGATGAAAAACATATTTTTTTGGGTGATATTTTAAATTTGTTGGGATTTTTTTTAGGTGGAAAGCCAAACTTTCATCTGGCAGTACAAGGAACACAATCGATAACCTGACCTGACATTCAAGTATGCTACCACTATTTTAGAGAGGATTTCAAAGGTCAGAGCAAAACTGGAGAAGCACCTTCAAAGTGGGTGCATTGAATACTTGACAACATTGAATCAATTAACGTACAAAAGTTTATCCACCAAAGCGCAGGTAAATACTTGCGGATTTCAATTTAATCTGCAACAGATGAAAATACAATAGTAAAGATTGAGGCCCTTGGATGAGTCGCTACCGTCAATGCCGCGTCGCAAATGTCGTAAAAACTAAATGACTCCTTTCAAGGCCACTATGTTGGAAGTGACCAATTGGCGGACTGAGGAACTAGTTTTGATAGCTGAGGATCTTAAATAATTAGGGGACCTGCGATTGAAGATATTGGAAAGAATGGAAAAGACGATGGTGCTGATCGAAAATAACTAGAAAGACCTAGAAAAAAAATTATTTACATTTATTCAAGTTTTGTTTTTATATATGCAGTTATGGCATTTCTTATGGTTTCTGGCTGGCAATCGCTGCCTTCAAGGTTCCTCAGGTTGTTTTAGTTCTGTATTTCTGGAGTTGTTAAATTAAATTATAAATCTTAGTAAAACTGATACTTATGGCAGATACGGGGACGTATATAAATATGTCAGAATGGCCGTATTAGAGAATATGTTAAATAGGCGCACATTATAATTAAGAGTGAGAACATTGTGTTGTACTGGTTAATATATCAGGCCAATAGTATGGGAACTCAGTTTGAAATCAGAGGCCGTGTGTGGCTTCGTATGCACTTTACTTTTAACAATATATGATTAACATATTATTAAAAAAATAATCATAAATTGATATTGCTTTTAACAATAACAAAACATATCTTTTGTATATTAATCATTCTATGTATTTATTAATTAATTTATTAATTATTTGTTTGAACCGTAGATGCTCTTGCTGTTCACCGACGTTTGACAAGAGCCCATATTTTAATCGAGCGCTCCATTTAGTTCATAACCGGTACCACTACTAAATTAAAATTCTAACTTAACTCTTCGAATTATTAAACAGGTTTTATGTGAATATCTTCTGATTAATTATTTCATCCCGGTGTTGTTCGGTTACGGACACTATGCACTTGCTCATTTCCTCTTTACATTTTTCTGTATGTGGTTCGATTGCATTTTTATTTATTTATTTATTTTTTAGTATTATTCTTTTATTATTTCTGTACGATTCGTCATTCTTTTATTTCTTTTCATTCCAACTATATTCCACTCTGGGCTACCGACTGCACCAGTTATCTAATATTAGGTTCTAAGTTATTTTCAGCGAGCTCCCTTTTGAAAATGATTAAGCCGAGTCAACTTGAAGTTTTGACGGAATGTCTCAAATTGAATTCTTTATTTTATTCTTTTACTGCGAAGTGTTTGGTTGCCGTGGGGGAGCCGTGGAGGACCGCCGAGGGTAGAGGCCGTAACTCACGCAGGGGAGTACGGCATGGTCAGGGTCGTCGACCTTAGACGGAGCGATGGAGCTGTCATCCGAAAGGCGATCTACAAGCTGGCGCCGCTTCTAGTATGTTGAAGCCGTTGGAGGCGTTCAACGGGGCCGGTGTTGGCTGATTGTAGTTAAAATAGTAAAAAAAGCTCTCTCGCGCTCTTCGCGAATTCTCCTATTTTCGTTATCGCTACCAAAATCTTGCCACCAAGACGTCGGTTTTTAAAAAATAAATTTTAATAAACTAATTAAAAAATTAACATCGCTTATGAAACTCATGTTGGCATGAGGTTATAAAAACCTCAGCAGCGTATACATCTGCCTTACAAATCGGACAAACATTGCTCGGGCTTGATTCAGATTTAAATTCGAAAAATAAGTTCACGTTCCGATAACAGTTAGCATGCTGCAATCGAGTCCTTCAAAACCCTTTGCTTCCTTGCGATAAATAAAACCAGAAAATGTTTAAATGAAATAAGCCAAAAATATCGAGAAGTATAAGAAAAAATAACGTACTCAAATTATATTTACCGAACTCTAGATGTCACATGTATTGAAGGGTCATTTATGATTAATTTTGTCAGAAATGGAAAGATTGGAAAAAAAGAAAGACTTTGATTAGTTTCAAACCTATTTAAAAGAGGAAATTCGGACAGCGATTAGTTAAGAAACGAATTCGCATGTATTCCAAAATACGATTCAAAGAAAATAAACAAAAGAAAGAAAGTTAAAGAATGTTGTAATGTATTCTTTCAGGATATGGCACGACTCGGAAGAAATGCCGATATTTTCCGTAGTTGAACGTCTTCCAGAAGTCGGAAAATCTTTTGCTTCCTTTTAAGTCTGGCCAGTTGGAAATACTGATATTTATCACAACTGTTTTCAAAGACTTTTTAAGACAAAACAAAAAAAAAAATTAACACAAGGTTAAAAAAAAGATGAAAGCTAGTTGAAATTATAAACAAGAAAGGAAGCTAACTTCGGCACGCCGAACTTGGTATACCCTTGAATTCGATCATTATTAATTAATACAATATAAACTATATACATTTCTGTTAAAATTCAAAGCAAAGTTTATACTTTCATTACAGTCACCTATATATTTATAGTTGTTGAGTTTCAGTTTTACATTCACAGTTTGGCATTTGCCTCTATATTTAATGATAGTTTCTATGGCAGCTATATCATATAGTAGTCCGATTTTCAAAATGCCTATATCTCAAATTTGATGAAAATCTGTTGAAAACTGAAAAAGTTATAAGTTTTTCTACAAATTTTCCGATAAGTCCCATGGGTGGGCTACAGAGGTACCTCGATACACTATCAGCATGGAGGAGAAAATGGAATATGAAGATCAACCCCTCCAAGAGCATTAACCTATGCTTTACACTAAAGCGGCTCATAATTAACACTTCTGAGCTGCAGTTGGAAGGTACCAGCCTTCAGCAACCCCAGCAAGCTAAATACCTTGGCATAACACTGGATAAGAGACTTACATTTGGGCCACACCTAAAGGCGATAGCAAACAAGTGCCGACACAGGATGCAGCAACTGCGTTGGCTAATGAACCTTAGAAGTATCTTGCCCTTGAGATGTAAAAGGAAGGAGTATGTCCACTGTATTATGCCGGTATGGCTTTATGGGTTGCAGATCTGGGGCATTGCAGCCAAATCGAATTATAAACGCATCCAAGTTCTACAAAACCGTGCCTTACGGGCAATGACGAACTGCACATGGTATGTGAGGGGATTCACCCTGCATCGGGATCTAAATCTCCAAACTGTTGAAGAGCAGATCCAGTTACACACTAGCCGATATAAGGATCGACTCGTACAACACAGTAGCGCGCTGGCCAGGGCTCTACTACCGGCCAGGCCTTTAAGGAGGCTTAAAAGATTAGGGTTTGCCAAGACCATTAGACATTAACCAAATCAGCGAGAATAAATAATCCTCGAGTGGGATGCACGAGGTGGGGTTCTTACACATTTTAACCTTACATGTGTTGTTATGATGCTCTTTTGTATGTATGGATTCAACACTTAATATTAATAAATAGGAAAAAAAAGTTCCCATGGGAGCTATATGATATAGTCGTCCTACATATATACGCGTGAGAGTATATAGAAGACTAACTACAAAGATTGATTCAGATAGCTTTAAGACTGAGAGATTAGTTTGCGTAGAAACGGACAGACGAATGGACAGACGGATGGACAGACGGAGAGACGGACATGGCCAGATCGACTCGACTGTTTATGCTTATAGTTTATACTTTACTTTATAGGGTCGGATACGTCCCCTTCGGTGTGTTGCAAACTTCTGACTAAAAATATAATACCCTGCTAGGGTATTAAAAGATATAAAGAATTTATTCCCCTCGAATCTTAACAAAAAATATTTTTACTAAAACCACACACTTTAAAACTCTGAACAGTTACATATACTAATATTCACAAAGCTGTTATCCAAGAATTATTAATACAAAATTGCTTGCAAATCCAATGCAAGAGAGAGTTGAAAAAGAAAGTGATGAGTTTGTTTATCCGAGAGTTTTAATACAAAAATGTTGGGTGCCACTTTTCTAATTAATAATAATTAATTATAACTGTAGCCTGTAACCCTATAATTTGCCGAGGTTTCGAGGATCTGAGCTGCTGGGGCACGCTTTAAATTTCGGCTCTAGTTCGTCGGCTTTGGGGGTGGTGGTCTTGCTCACCCAGATCTCGGACGACGAATACACATAATTATTAATAAGACTACAATTGAGCGTGCTGCGACAAAGATAATAAAAATTCACATAGTAAAAGGAAGTCAGTAGAAGGGTGCATGTATAGAAGACAGTAGAGAAGACAGAGAGAAAATTAAGTCATTGCGAAGACACGGATGTTATTATGCTCGCTTTAAAGCGAGCACAATAACCTAAAAACCTACGATCACCTGTCGCAAGAGCATGGCTCTGGTGACCCCTTTTTAACCCTACGACCGTGGAGTCATCCGTCCAGTCGGTAAGTAGAAGGCGTTTTAGGCTTTCATGATTTTAAAAATTAATAAAAATTTCAAGCTAACATAAAGTACAACTATGAGCTAAAGATAAAATATTAAATATGTAAGTGAGATAAGAAATGGTAAAAATTAAAATAAATACTAATTTTTACTTTAAATTTTGTTCTTACTTCAAATTTTAATTATTAAATTCAGTTTTATAGTTAAAGTATTATAATGTAAAACTTAATTAAGGCCAAATTTGTTGAAAAATCAGAAAAATAAAAAGTTTAAATTGAAACCAATTTAATATATTCTCTTGATACGCGCACTTATCCTCACTGATTAAGGTTAGAATCTCTCTAAGCTAATTTGAGGTTAACCCGCGTGGTTACCGAGGTCATTTGTCATTGATTATTCAAGCATATTTCCACAACAAAAAAAATAATAATCCCTCCAAACGGCGAAACTGTCAGTTATGGTCTCAGCTTTTCTCCTCCTATGCTGGTTCACCTCTCTTTCGCTGCATGCATCCTCTCTCAGGGGTACTTCTTTACACAGGCACTTCAAATCCTGCTACAAGACGCAATCTGTAGATTTTCAAAGCTTACACTGGATACAATGAACACTGTATCTACATAATTACCCGCTGACTGAGCCCAAGTACAAAAAAAAAAATAAGGTATCTTTTCTCTTGGCAAAAGTTCTTCCAGACCTTGTGCACTGGCCGTCGATGCTGCCTCCACTTATTAAACATTCCTGACCTAGACGACAAAAAGGTTACAAACTGTGCCTAAAATTTTAAAGCTTTCCTATACTCACTTCGCTGTTAAGCTTTTAGCTGCCACTTTTTAAATAAATTTACGAACAGTCGCGAGTCACTGCCTCTGCAAAGTGATATTAGCAGATATTAGCAAAGTGATTAGAGCAGCAGTGTTCACTACAGGAAAGTGTGCTTTCTCAGCAGCAGCGAAAACATTTTGCGCAATTTTGAGCTCGCTGTTATATTTGCTCGAAACGTGTTTTGACGAAGTGCAGCTCTAGAATTCGGCACGTGCATTCAAGCTAGCTTAAAGCTTAGTAACGTTGCCGTACAATCACCTTTACTTTTTTTTTGTAAGTCGGCTTAGACCTCACTCAGGAAAGCATTATCTTTCATGGTCTTCAGTCGCCACTACATCGTAAAACAAAATACAATCAATACTACTACAAAAAGTAACCGTAGCCCCGTGGTACATATGCAATGCAAACTTCCAGAGACCTACCTATAAATCTTGCAAATGAAACAATTGTTTCCAGAAAAGTTAAATATAAAGCCAACTATCAACTGACCCAAGCCCTGACAATTTAATTTATTGTTAATCTCTTTGGCGGCGGTCTTAAATAAAATTCAATAGGCCATATGAATTTAATCTCTATGATGGTTATTTGTCCAAGAATATTACCTGAAGAACTCTTCAACATTCATTCTTCAACATGAGATACATTTGTAAGCCATGGTCCATCCACAATGCTAATGCCGCAACGAATTCGAATGTTTCATAAGAATGCCCGACCTGCATAACCAAGCACGTTTCTTCATATTGGGTAAGTGGAATTATCTTGAAATTATGGCTTTGGGCAGCAAAAAACTATTAATTTATGCTTTAATATTATTTAGTAGGCCTGCGAGTATGTTGAAATCGCCGGAAAAAATATTACAGATACGTCCCGCATGGCTTCTTTAAGAAAATGTATTGCGTTTTTGCGCTCGCACATAGTAATCAAATTAAAAGTTCTGACACTTTTAACGTGTTTGGCGACAGTGTTCAAAACGGGAAGGAAAGGAAGGAAATATTTAAACCTAACTTTTATGTGGTTAAAGCGACAGCATTATATAAGAAACAACCAATTTCTTTTTTTTTAAGTCCAATATTGGACTACTGGGACCTTTGCATTATTTTCCCAATTACTTATACGAATTCAAATTGTGAAGCGGGCCCTTAGGGCAAAGAAACGGACACTTACTCAGCTGCATCGTCAGTTGTGCCACTATGTCGATCAGTAAGGCCATCACATTTTATAAGGACCTCTTGTAATTTTTCTTGCACTAGCTGCTCTCTCAAGGCAGATGCATCAGATTCCTTCCAGGCATCACCCAGGGCCTCCTTAAGTTTTTGCATAGCCTCTTCTGAAGTTGCAGTTAGTTCGAGAGCCAGGCGAAGCTTGTTTTCTGAAGATAATATTTGCGGACGAAGAACTTCATTGTCATTGACTTCATCTACATAACGCCTATGCAAATTAAAAATAATGTCACTATAACGCTTGATGCGGGACGCCTCAAAATGTCTTTTTGCTTCCATTAAAAATTGTACTACCTATAAATCATTTACTCGTTTATTAAGCTATATACATTAATATAATAACATACCCTATTAGCTTCATGGAAAAAATCATCATTAATATCTGTATATAAATTCAGCTCAAGAACATCTGTGTCATCTACTCCATCTTCATATACAAGTTCTGGTTCTTGTGTCTTCTCAGTATCGATAGCCTTTTTCGATTTCTTTTTGTCCTTATTAGGAGCCATGATAAAATATATATTTGTAAACTGATATAAATTATTTATATTTGAAGGCTCGAATATTTATATTGTATAATGAGCTTGACATATTTTGCATGGACCTTCAGATGGTTTCTATGAGGTCCTAATATTCGGGAACCCATATACAGTTATTATAAAACTGATTTTCCATCGCGTAAAAAGACCAGCAGTAATTTGGATAATGGACAATTGCAGCGCGTGTACGAGGGCTGCAATATATATTTCTGGCCTAGGCTATACTAAGAGTTCCCTGGCGCCATCTGACTTTTTCATTCGGAAGTTTAACATGTTTTAGCAGACACGTGCTCAGAACGTTTTGACGAACGGTCATAATTTGTGTTAGTAGTATGAAAACCTCAGAAGCGGGACAGCTTTGTTCTTTAATCGTTAATTAGGGTCATTAATTAGATTAAATTAGGGTTAAGTGACACCTGTCAATCCCTAAAAGGGTAGGGTAATAAAAATGGATTAGGGTCACTAATTGGATGGTGTGAGGACACGTGAGAAAACGTGTGTAGATGCGCTACCGCCGCGAGGACGCAGTCGATACGGCTACGAGTGCGAATGCGACGGAGCGATATCGAAACGTGTTCGATCCAGGCTCAATCATCTTCCCACGATCAAATCACAAGCCAAAAAAGGATGGAGGGGGAAAAGGTCACATGTCACCTGTGCACTCATGTCCATTCAAAAAGGGATGGAGGGATGGAGGGGGAAAAGGTCACATGTCACATGTGCACTCATGCCCGTTCAAGAAGCCTGTACACACCTGCGATCACACAATGCCTTGAAGAGGGTCACCGTCAGCCGAGATTTTCATTTATGATAAAAAAAGGGGTCACTTGTGTGCAACCCCCTTCTAAAATGGAATATAGGTTGAATAAGTAATAAGCTGCATTCAATCCATCCCAAAAAGGGTATGAGGTGTTTCAAAAGTGCCCAAGGGTCCCAAGGGACCCAAGGGACCCAAGGGTCTGATCCCTGAGGAATAAAAGTAGATCCTCCTTCCTTATATAACCCTAATGATATGTAAATGTATTCAAGAATGATTTCCCACACATAAAATGATCCCCTTCTTCTAAACGTAAGAACATCCCTTGGTAAATCATGTACACAATTTCGATGCTTCCCTGACCCTAGTCTAACATATGGGATGGGTGTTGAGTATAAAGGATGAACCATATTGTCACCACCCAAGATAAAACAACCTGTTTCCAATGCGGTCAAGTTTTTGTTGTTGCAAACTCATGTGAAAGAGTCTATAGGACCTAAACGCAGTGTCCTAGAAACTTAGGTTTCACATATAGTTTGTATTCCAAACGTTTCAAACACGACGGTGTTCGCGTTCATTTTATTTAAAAATTTTTTGTGAAAAGTTTTACAAAAATTTAAACATTTTAAAACAAAAAATATAAACATTTACAAATTATAAACATAAAGTTTTTACTAAACATTTAAAAAACAAACAAAGTGAAATCCAAAAACATCCAACGAAAACAAAAAAATAACAACATATCAACAAGTGTAAAACAAAAAATATAAACATTTACAAAAAATTATAAACAAAAAATAAAAAAAAACATTAAAAAAAAAAAAACAAACAAACAAAGTGAAAGCCAAAACAAATTAATCAACGAAAACAAGAAAATAATATCAACATCGTCACCACCATCAAATCCAACAAAAGCAACATAATGAATTCCTCCAACGCCAACAACACCAACAACGCCATCACCTCCAACAGTGGAATTCACTGCAAATATTGTAAGATTGATTTACCTAGGGGTGTGGAATGGAATAATCATATCCGCACAGAAGCCCATAAATTATTTGCCACACAACATGTGAATGGTTGCGTGAAGCAAATTCTGGATGGATTCAAGGGACGAATCCTCCAGTACATGTATGTGAATGAGGGAGCTGCAGTCAGAAACCCTGCTGAATTCCTTAATGAAGCGGGTCTTGCATTACTCCCTCATATGGAAAGAGTACTGAACTCACATCATTGCTCAAAAGTCAATTTTGAGATCTTTGGAGAGTAGTCATTTCAGAGCAAAATGACATTCATTACGTCAGCATCCAATTTAATTGCATATTTCAATTTCCATAAAGAGGAACTTGAAGTAAAAATGAGCAAGTTCCAAGAAAGGGATAGCGGATGGACTCTAACTCGCATCCTCAGAGTGGAAATGAACTTATTTAAATGTGATCCATTGAAAGGATCTGGATATTTCAAGTTGCCTGCAAATCTTGAGAAAAAAAATGCAGTTATAAATGTCCAAAACAATGACGAGTATTGTTTTAAGTGGGCAATTCTTTCGAGCTTTCCTAAAAATGAAAAGCCGCAGCTATGCTCAACATACAGGGTGGATATAAAATTACCTGTAATTTATGTTTAAGGAAACATAATGTTGGATTTCACCGGCCTAAATTTCCCAGTGAAAGTAAAAGAAGTAAAAAACTTCACAGCTCAAAATCCACACATTAGTTCAAATGTGTTTGGATTTGATGAGGAAAAAAATAAAGTGATTGGACCACTTTATTCGGATGGAGTGGAAAAGTCTATCCACATTAACTTATTGTTTTTGGATGGACCAACGGCTAACGTTCCTGGACATTACGTTTACATTAGAAATATGTCAAGGTAAGTACAAAGAAAACACAAAAAAAAAAAAAATAAATAAAAATATATAAATATAAATTAAATACTAATTAATATTATTAAATTACTTTTTTAGATTACTGTCTTCGCAATTGGGAAAACGGCAGATGCAACGATTCTTCTGCAACAAATGCTTGAGTTATTCAACGAATAACGAGAGAGCAGAAAAACATTCGGAAATATGTAGCAGTGTGGTCACCGAAGCACCACATCCCAATGCGACAGAGCTGGAGTACACCAATTTCAATCGCCAGCTGGAGGTGCCCTTCATTGTGTATGCTGATTTTGAATGCATACTAGAGCCGATGTCAGTAGCAGTAAGTGCAAAAACTAGAATAATAAATAAACATGTACCCATATCATTTGCATACTACATAAAGTGTGCATTTGATTCTAGTTTAGATAAGTTAGTTTTAAAGACAGGTGTGAATGTGAGTCGCACTTTCATTGACTCTTTAACGTCCGATTTGTCCGATATATATCAGAATCATATGACTAATATAGTACCATTACACATGACCCAACAGGATATTTCTAAATTCAACGATTCACTTAATTGTCATATTTGCAAGGGTCAACTATTTAATGACAAAGTTCGGGATCACTGTCATTTTACAGGTAGATTTCGAGGTGCAGCTCATAATGAGTGCAACCTCAAATTTAAAATTGGTAATTTCATTCCAGTGTTCTTTACAATTTTTCAAAATACGATGCTCATTTGTTTGTGAAAGAGCTCGGGGAAACCGAAGGTGAAATTCGTGTAATTCCAACGAACAAGGAATTATATATTGCAATTTCCAAATATATACCTGTAGGAAATAATACATTAGAAATTAGATTTTTAGACTCTTTCCGATTTATGTCCTCTAGTCTAGAGACTCTGGCTAGTAATTTAAATGATGAACATTTAAATGTTTTAAAGAGTCAATACCCAAACAGAGAAGATTTTTCCCTTCTTCGTAGGAAAGGTGTTTTCCCCTACGAGTATTTTGATTCAACTCAAAAACTTGAAGAATCTTCTCTTCCATCTCGTGAAAACTTTTATAGTCATTTGACAAAAACAGAATGTACTGAGGCTGATTACGCACACGCGTGTAAAGTTTAGAGTCACTTCAAGTGTCAATCACTTAAAGACTACCTTGAACTTTATTTAAAAACTGATGTTTTATTGTTGTCCGATATTTTTGAAAATTTTAGAGTAATTTGTTTAAAAATACATGAGCTTGATCCTGCTCATTATTACACAATTCCTGGTTTGTCTTGGGATGCAATGCTAAAAAGTACGCAAATAACCCTCGAATTGCTCACAGATATCAATATGATTAGATATATTCAGTGTGGAATTCGAGGGGGTTTAGTACAAAGTAGCCATAGGTATACCAAGGCAAACCACAACTACCTCAAAGATTTTGATTCCACAAAAGAGTCTGAGTTTTTAATGTATGTAGATGCTAATAATTTGTATGGTTGGGCGATGTCTGAGCCCCTACCCTATGGGGAGCTTAAGTGGCTGGAATCAAATGACTTGGAAACGTTTAACGTTAACAACATTAGCGAGGACAGTGAGTTTGGGTATATTCTAGAGGTTGACTTAGAATATCCATACTCACTTCATGATCTACACAACGATCTTCCATTTTGTCCAGCCTACAAGCTCCCCACAATAAATTCTAATGTTAAAAAATTAATAGCAGATCTCCATGACAAGGAGAAATATATTATTCATTATAGAACTTTACAACAGTGTATGTTGAATGGATTGAAGCTTAAAAAGATTCACTCCATTATTCAATTTAAACAGAAGCCCTGGTATTAACACAGAGCATAGAACCAGGGCTAAAAATACTTTTGAAAAGGACTTTTTTAAGCTCCTAAACAACTCCATTTATGGTAAATGTTTGCAGAATAGCGAGAAGCATGTTGATGTGAGTCTAGTCACTGAATGGGAAGCTCCACCCATTGGCCCACAAGGCGGACGTCCAAGGTTATGCGCGAGGGACTTAATAAGTCGTTCCAATTTTCATAGCGCAACAAAGTTTACTGACAAACTGTATGCCATTCAACTAAAAAAATTACGAAACGTTTGTGATAAACCATTATACTTGGGTTTCGTAATTTTAGAATTATCCAAATGGAAAATGTATGATTTTCATTATTCATATATGAAACCCAAATTTAATGAAGCACTGAAACTGAATTATATGGACACCGGTTCATTTATTTATTCAATAAAAACGGAAGATTTGTATTCAGACATTAGGAATGATGTTGAGTATAAATTTGATACCTCTGACTATTCAGATGAATGTTGAATGGTAGATCAATGACAGAATTTGTAGGGTTGCGATCAAAAATGTATGCTTACACATCGGACAGTGTAGGTAATCAGCCTCAGAAGTGTGTTAAAAAAAACAAGGGTATAAAACGTAGTTGTTTACAAAAAATAACATTTGATGGCTATAAAAGTTGTTTGTTTACTGGTCAGCAAGAATCTGATTCTATGCATATTTTTAGATCTAGAGGACATGATATAAGTACAGTAAAAATAACTAAAATTACATTAGACAATAAAGACGATAAACGAATAATATGTGATGATGGAGTTTCAACTCTGGCGATAGGTCATTATTCAACAGTTGAACAAAAAATTGTAGAGGATATGTCAACTTTGGAAGCTCGATCAAGGGTTTGGCAAAGCCAAATTGAGAGCTCTCAAGGCAGTAATATTACAGCTAACCTAAAAAGAAAGATAAAAGACAATGAAAGTGCGATTCACAAAAAAATGGTAAACCTTATAGAACATTTTAGTTCAGATTACTATTTAAAGAAACCAAAAAACTGATTAAAAATTATAAATAAAAATAAAAAATATGTAAATAAAACAATTGCTTTAAGCTTGTATTTTAATTTATTTTTTATTGTTTAAATGTTTAAATCTAAGTTACTAAATTAGAAAATAAAGTCTAATGTATATAATACTAACGATAAAATTGTTAAAAATACTTAAAATAAAAAAAAAAATAAAAAATAAAAAAAAAACAAAAAAATATATATTTCTCCATGTGTTTCAATTATTTGTGGAAAATTTAGCTAGCGAACCAGAACTCTATCACCTTTTCTTTTCAGCACCTTTTTTACAATTCTAAAGATTTCTGTGCTCCAATTTGGAGTATATGACTTTTCAAATACCCCTTTATATTTACTAATTCTCACATTTTCACCCATTTTAAGTTTGCTATCTGTAAATTGTTTTATGTTATTGTATACTGTTTCCAAGATATGTTTCTCATTCCCAGTGTTTACATTAATAGGAGCCATTTTTATTGTTCTATGTGTTTTATTGTTGTAAACAGAAATTAGTCGTTTATACATATCAATCCACTTATAAGTTCCATTAAAACTAAATTCTCTCCACGCGAGTTCTTTTAATGTCCTGTTAAATCGTTCAACAATGGAAGCTTTTAGGGTGCTAAAGGTTGAATAATGATTAATTTTATATCTATTCATTTATGTATTAAACTGAGAGTTAAAGAACTCTTTTCCATCATCTGTTTGAAGATTCTTAGGTACTCTACCACCTGCCTTGAATACTTTTTCCATTGCCTCAGTTACTTCTTTTGCTTTTTTTGATTTAATTGCTTCACCCCAAGCAAATTTAGAAAATGTATCAATAACTGTTAGCAGGTACCGATATCCATTATTTGATGAAGCATACTTCCCCATTTCTACCAGGTCAACTTGAAATAAATGATCAATACCCTTTGTAATGACTTTACGACGTAAAAAATGTTTACGCGATGGAGCGTGTAATTCATTAATAATACCCCGCCTACTCATATTTAAGTACAAACTAAAATTAAAACTAAAATTACATTAAATAACTTATATTATAATACACTATATTCTAAAGAAAAATGAGTTATTTAGAAAATCTAATTTTTTCAATCATCCTTTAAATAACTCCTTCAAGTCTATCCAATCTGTCTTGAATATCTGCAGTTGCAACATCAGGTGTTGTTAGAATGAATTCTTTTTGATGAGAAATAATTGAATCCCTTAGGCTCTTTATTGAGTTGTCTTAGCTCGTGTATAGCCTGATCAACATACTCCTTGATAACTATATCACCATTCTCTTTTGGAAAACCACCATTTTTAATACGTCTTCTTTGAATATTAAAGTTGCCATCCGTATCTAGATAGAGTCCTGGTCCTGTTTTCTCGTATCGTTTTAACTGAGTAGCGCTCTGCTTTTCATGTATATAGCGTCCGAACTTGTGAACGGACATGATGATTATAACCTCGTTTCTCCATAAATGATGAAATATATATAGTATATTAATGAATTATTTGAGCCTCTCTTAATTCTTCAATTATAGACGTTATTTCATTTGTGTGACTTGTATTTCCTGCAGATTGTGATGCCATTAATTGTTGTAATCGCTCAACCAATTCATTGGGATCATCCCAATATACATAATTTGGCTTATTCATATCAAGTCTCATGAATCCAGTCCCAGTTATCATAGATTTATTAGATTTTGGTGTAGATTCGGCAATAGGTGATTTAGTTAAAAGAGGCTTAAAAATTTCCGAATACTTCAAAGCCCTTGTTCCTTTCACCTGTCCATTTGTAAGAAAGTTCCTTCGATAGACATTCGTTTTAATTAAAATTTGTCTATAAATTTCCAATTCATTTGCATTATAATTTTGTGGAAGATGATGAAATATTAAAGAATATAATCCATTTGTAAGTTGCCAGTTTTCTCCATCATCAAATTTAATTGTATTGTTTGAAACAATTATATGACTACTCCCAAGCATTAATTGACCATTTTCATTTTTTCTAGGACCATATGTCTTATCCAAAACACGTTCTCTTGCCAGTTCACTTATGGTGAAATTTTGTATACTCTCCTCCTCAGGTTTCGATGAATGTTCAATTATCGAAGGGGTTGTGTGAAGAGGGAGTTTACTTGTTGCCACAGGTGATGAAATAGGAGAGACAGGGTCCTCTTCCTCCTCCTCTATAGCTGGTTGAGAATAGAATTGATCATCATCATCATCATCAACATCAACTTCATCATTAATATTCATCGCCCAATCATATGATTTGACTTCATTATCATTATATTTAGGGCTTGAGTTTAGTTTATTTGTATCATAAAATACAAGTTTCCTCTTCTTATTCATATGAAGAGTGTCAAAGTCTGATGATGTATTTTTTTCATTAGTTTTTATTTCACTCTTTGTATTTCTATAATCCTTGGGTAACAAATGATGTAATTTTTTATTATAATTAATAAGTTCATGTAATGGCTCTGTTATAGGTTTAAATGTTTCTTCAAGTCCCATAATATTTTGGTTTTGATGTAGTTTTAATTCAGAGAATTTTTTTTTAGAGCATTTCTACTTTTTGTGAATTGACTTAAAATATTTTCATTCATTGTGATAAATTTGAGAGTGATGTATAGTTATTAAGTGAAATGATATTACTCCTTTGCATGTGAAAAATTTACTGAAAAATAAACCTTGATGCAATTAAATATGTATATATATATATATATATATATATATATATATATATATATAATCGAAATCATAAAGGATATCTAATTATAGAATCAGACCTGGTAGCTGATCAGTTAAACAGCTCTGGTAGCTGATCAGTTAAACAGACCTGATAACCTGACCAGTTAAACAGACCTGATAACCTGATCAGTTAAACAGACCTGATAACCTGACCAGTTAAACAGACCTGATAACCTGACCAGTTAAACAGACCTGATCAGGTGATTAGACCTGCTGGTCAACCAGTTAAATATATATATATATATATATATATATATATATATATTCATTCTGAAAAATTAAAATACTGAAAGAAACAATTTTTCCATTTCCCAATTCCCAAAATTAAAAAATGTTTAAATTTTATTTTTTATTATATTTATTTTTTCATTTTATTAATAAGCTGAAAGCAAATTCCCCATTTCCCATTGCCGATAAAAAAATTTTTATATTTAATTTTAAAATATTTATTTATTTAGTTTTTTGTTTCTTTTTATTTTTACATTTTTAATTGGAAATCCAAATTTCCATCTTGTAATTTTATTAAATAATACCTTTCGACTCAAAAGAAATCTAGGATACAATCCTCTATTGCGTTGTACCTCTCAGGGAGGTAAACATAATGTTGATCTAGCTCCAACCTAAATAAAAAGAAACAAAAAACTAAATAAATAAATATTTTAAAATTAAATATAAAAATTTTTTTTATCGGCAATGGGAAATGGGGAATTTGCTTTCAGCTTATTAATAAAATGAAAAAATAAATATAATAAAAAATAAAATTTAAACATTTTTTAATTTTGGGAATTGGGAAATGGAAAAATTGTTTCTTTCAGTATTTTAATTTTTCAGAATGAATATATATATATATATATATATATATATATTTAACTGGTTGACCAGCAGGTCTAATCACCTGATCAGGTCTGTTTAACTGGTCAGGTTATCAGGTCTGTTTAACTGGTCAGGTTATCAGGTCTGTTTAACTTATCAGGTTATCAGGTCTGTTTAACTGGTCAGGCTATCAGGTCTGTTTAACTGATCAGCTACCAGAGCTGTTTAACTGATCAGCTACCAGGTCTGATTCTATAATTAGATATCCTTTATGATTTCGATTATATATATATATATATATATATATATATATATATATATATATATATATATATACATATTTAATTGCATCAAGGTTTATTTTTCAGTACATTTTTCACATGCAAAGGAGTAATATCATTTCACTTAATAACTATACATCACTCTCAAATTTATCACAATGAATGAAAATATTTTAAGTCAATTCACAAAAAGTAGAAATGCTCTAAAAAGAAAATTCTCTGAATTAAAACTACATCAAAACCAAAATATTATGGGACTTGAAGAAACATTTAAACCTATAACAGAGCCATTACATGAACTTATTAATTATAATAAAAAATTACATCATTTGTTACCCAAGGATTATAGAAATACAAAGAGTGAAATAAAAACTAATGAAAAAAATACATCATCAGACTTTGACACTCTTCATATGAATAAGAAGAGGAAACTTGTATTTTATGATACAAATAAACTAAACTCAAGCCCTAAATATAATGATAATGAAGTCAAATCATATGATTGGGCGATGAATATTAATGATGAAGTTGATGTTGATGATGATGATGATGATCAATTCTATTCTCAACCAGCTATAGAGGAGGAGGAAGAGGACCCTGTCTCTCCTATTTCATCACCTGTGGCAACAAGTAAACTCCCTCTTCACACAACCCCTTCGATAATTGAACATTCATCGAAACCTGAGGAGGAGAGTATACAAAATTTCAACATAAGTGAACTGGCAAGAGAACGTGTTTTGGATAAGACATATGGTCCTAGAAAAAATGAAAATGGTCAATTAATGCTTGGGAGTAGTCATATAATTGTTTCAAACAATACAATTAAATTTGATGATGGAGAAAACTGGCAACTTACAAATGGATTATATTCTTTAATATTTCATCATCTTCCACAAAATTATAATGCAAATGAATTGGAAATTTATAGACAAATTTTAATTAAAACGAATGTCTATCGAAGGAACTTTCTTACAAATGGACAGGTGAAAGGAACAAGGGCTTTGAAGTATTCGGAAATTATTAAGCCTCTTTTAACTAAATCACCTATTGCCGAATCTACACCAAAATCTAATAAATCTATGATAACTGGGACTGGATTCATGAGACTTGATATGAATAAGCCAAATTATGTATATTGGGATGATCCCAATGAATTGGTTGAGCGATTACAACAATTAATGGCATCACAATCTGCAGGAAATACAAGTCACACAAATGAAATAACGTCTATAATTGAAGAATTAAGAGAGGCTCAAATAATTCATTAATATACTATATATATTTCATCATTTATGGAGAAACGAGGTTATAATCATCATGTCCGTTCACAAGTTCGGACGCTATATACATGAAAAGCAGAGCGCTACTCAGTTAAAACGATACGAGAAAACAGGACCAGGACTCTATCTAGATACGGATGGCAACTTTAATATTCAAAGAAGACGTATTAAAAATGGTGGTTTTCCAAAAGAGAATGGTGATATAGTTATCAAGGAGTATGTTGATCAGGCTATACACGAGCTAAGACAAACTCAATAAAGAGCCTAAGGGATTCAATTATTTCTCATCAAAAAGAATTCATTCTAACAACACCTGATGTTGCAACTGCAGATATTCAAGACAGATTGGATAGACTTGAAGGAGTTATTTAAAGGATGATTGAAAAAATTAGATTTTCTAAATAACTCATTTTTCTTTAGAATATAGTGTATTATAATATAAGTTATTTAATGTAATTTTAGTTTTAATTTTAGTTTGTACTTAAATATGAGTAGGCGGGGTATTATTAATCAATTACACGCTCCATCGCGTAAACATTTTTTACGTCGTAAAGTCATTACAAAGGGTATTGATCATTTATTTCAAGTTGACCTGGTAGAAATGGGGAAGTATGCTTCATCAAATAATGGATATCGGTACCTGCTAACAGTTATTGATACATTTTCTAAATTTGCTTGGGGTGAAGCAATTAAATCAAAAAAAGCAAAAGAAGTAACTGAGGCAATGGAAAAAGTATTCAAGGCAGGTGGTAGAGTACCTAAGAATCTTCAAACAGATGATGGAAAAGAGTTCTTTAACTCTCAGTTTAATACATAAATGAATAGATATAAAATTAATCATTATTCAACCTTTAGCACCCTAAAAGCTTCCATTGTTGAACGATTTAACAGGACATTAAAAGAACTCATGTGGAGAGAATTTAGTTTTAATGGAACTTATAAGTGGATTGATATGTATAAACGACTAATTTCTGTTTACAACAATAAAACACATAGAACAATAAAAATGGCTCCTATTAATGTAAACACACTGGGAATGAGAAACATATCTTGGAAACAGTATACAATAACATAAAACAATTTACAGATAGCAAACTTAAAATGGGTGAAAATGTGAGAATTAGTAAATATAAAGGGGTATTTGAAAAGTCATATACTCCAAATTGGAGCACAGAAATCTTTAGAATTGTAAAAAACAGATACTGAAAAGACTTATTAAGGTGTAAAGGGTATTCCATTAAGGGTGGTTTATAAAGAAGAACTGAAAAAAACCGTTTTCCTACATGAATACCTAGTTGAGAAGGTGCTGAAAAGAAAAGGTGATAGAGTTCTGGTTCGCTGGCTAAATTTTCCAAAAACTGATGAGTTGGATTGAACAATCTAAAATTTTGTAATAATTGAAACACATGGAGAAATATTTTTTTTTTTTTATTTTTTTTTTTATTTTAAGTATTTTTAACAATTTTATCTTTAGTATTATATACATTAGACTTTATTTTCTAATTTAGTAACTTAGATTTAAACATTTAAACAATAAAAAATAAATTAAAATACAAGCTTAAAGCAATTGTTTTATTTACATATTTTTTTATTTTTATTTATAATTTTTAATAGTTTTTTGGTTTCTTTAAATAGTAATCTGAACTAAAATGTTCTATAAGGTTTACCATTTTTTTGTGAATCGCACTTTCATTGTCTTGTATTTTTCTTTTTAGGTTAGCTGTAATATTACTGCTTTAAGAGCTCTCAATTTGGCTTTGCCAAATCCTTGATCGAGCTTCCAAAGTTGACATATCCTCTACAATTTTTTGTTCAACTGTTGAATAATGACCTATCGCCAGAGTTGAAACTCCATCATCACATATTATTCGTTTATCGTCTTTATTGTCTAATGTAATTTTAGTTATTTTTACTGTACTTATATCATGTCCTCTAGATCTAAAAATATGCATAGAATCAGATTCTTGCTGACCAGTAAACAAACAACTTTTATAGCCATCAAATGTTATTTTTTGTAAACAACTACGTTTTATACCCTTGTTTTTTTTAACACACTTCTGAGGCTGATTACCTACACTGTCCGATGTGTAAGCATACATTTTTGATCGCAACCCTACAAATTCTGTCATTGATCTACCATTCAACTCATCCTTGAAGAAACCTAACCGTTTCTTATTACACTGTACAAAATTATACTTCCTAGCCAATTCATCTGAATAGTCAGAGGTATCAAATTTATACTCAACATCATTCCTAATGTCTGAATACAAATCTTCCGTTTTTATTGAATAAATAAATGAATCGGTGTCCATATAATTCAGTTTCAGTGCTTCATTAAATTTGGGTTTCATATATGAATAATGAAAATCATACATTTTCCATTTGGATAATTCTAAAATTACGAAACCCAAGTATAATGGTTTATCACAAACGTTTCGTAATTTTTTTAGTTGAATGGCATACAGTTTGTCAGTAAACTTTGTTGCGCTATGAAAATTGGAACGACTTATTAAGTCCCTCGCGCATAACCTTGGACGTCCGCCTTGTGGGCCAATGGGTGGAGCTTCCCATTCAGTGACTAGACGCACATCAACATGCTTCTCGCTATTCTGTAAACATTTACCATAAATGGAGTTGTTTAGGAGCTTAAAAAAGTCCTTTTCAAAAGTATTTTTAGCCCTGGTTCTATGCTCTGTGTTAATATCAATAAATTTTCACCAGGGCTTCTGTTTAAATTGAATAATGGAGTGAATCTTTTTAAGCTTCAATCCATTCAACATACACTGTTGTAAAGTTCTATAATGAATAATATATTTCTCCTTGTCATGGAGATCTGCTATTAATTTTTTAACATTAGAATTTATTGTGGGGAGCTTGTTGGCTGGACAAAATGGAAGATCGTTGTGTAGATCATGAAGTGAGTATGGATATTCTAAGTCAACCTCTAGAATATACCCAAACTCACTGTCCTCGCTAATGTTGTTAACGTTAAACGTTTCCAAGTCATTTGATTCCAGCCACTTAAACTCCCCATAGGGTAGGGGCTCAGACATCGCCCAACCATACAAATTATTAGCATCTACATACATTAAAAACTCAGACTCTTTTGTGGAATCAAAATCTTTGAGGTATTTGTGGTTTGCCTTGGTATACCTATGGCTACTTTGTACTAAACCCCCTCGAATTCCACACTGAATATATCTAATCATATCGATATCTGTGAGCAATTCGAGGGTTATTTGCGTACTTTTTAGCATTGCATCCCAAGACAAACCAGGAATTGTGTAATAATGAGCAGGATCAAGCTCATGTATTTTTAAACAAATTACTCTAAAATTTTCAAAAATATCGGACAACAATAAAACATCAGTTTTTAAATAAAGTTCAAGGTAGTCTTTAAGTGATTGACACTTGAAGTGACTCCAAACTTTACACGCGTGTGCGTAATCAGCCTCAGTACATTCTGTTTCTGTCAAATGACTATAAAAGTTTTCACGAGATGGAAGAGAAGATTCTTCAAGTTTTTGAGTTGAATCAAAATACTCGTAGGGGAAAACACCTTTCCTACGAAGAAGGGAAAAATCTTCTCTGTTTGGGTATTGACTCTTTAAAACATTTAAATGTTCATCATTTAAATTACTAGCCAGAGTCTCTAGACTAGAGGACATAAATCGGAAAGAGTCTAAAAATCTAATTTCTAATGTATTATTTCCTACAGGTATATATTTGGAAATTGCAATATATAATTCCTTGTTCGTTGGAATTACACGAATTTCACCTTCGGTTTCCCCGAGCTCTTTCACAAACAAATGAGCATCGTATTTTGAAAAATTGTGAAAGAACACTGGAATGAAATTACCAATTTTAAATTTGAGGTTGCACTCATTATGAGCTGCACCTCGAAATCTACCTGTAAAATGACAGTGATCCCGCACTTTGTCATTAAATAGTTGACCCTTGCAAATATGACAATTAAGTGAATCGTTGAATTTAGAAATATCCTGTTGGGTCATGTGTAATGGTACTATATTAGTCATATGATTCTGATATATATCGGACAAATCGGACGTTAAAGAGTCAATGAAAGTGCGACTCACATTCGCACCTGTCTTTAAAACTAACTTATCTAAACTAGAATCAAATGCACACTTTATGTAGTATGCAAATGATATGGGTACATGTTTATTAATTATTCTAGTTTTTTCACTTACTGCTACTGACATCGGCTCTAGTATGCATTCAAAATCAGCATACACAATGAAGGGCACCTCCAGCTGGCGATTGAAATTGGTGTACTCCAGCTCTGTCGCATTGGGATGTGGTGCTTCGGTGACCACACTGCTACATATTTCCGAATGTTTTTCTGCTCTCTCGTTATTCGTTGAATAACTCAAGCATTTGTTGCAGAAGAATCGTTTGCATCTGCCGTTTTCCCAATTGCGAAGACAGTAATCTAAAAAAGTAATTTAATAATATTAATTAGTATTTAATTTATATTTATATATTTTTATTTATTTATTTATTTTTATTTTTATTTTTTTTTTTTTTTGTGTTTTCTTTGTACTTACCTTGACATATTTCTAATGTAAACGTAATGTCCAGGAACGTTAGCCGTTGGTCCATCCAAAAACAATAAGTTAATGTGGATAGACTTTTCCACTCCATCCGAATAAAGTGGTCCAATCACTTTATTTTTTTCCTCATCAAATCCAAACACATTTAAACTAATGTGTGGATTTTGAGCTGTGAAGTTTTTTACTTCTTTTACTTTCACTGGGAAATTTAGGCCGGTGAAATCCAACATTATGTTTCCTTGAACATAAATTACAGGTGATTTTATATCCACCCTGTATGTTGAGCATCGCTGCGGCTTTTCATTTTTAGAAAAGCTCGAAAGAATTGCCCACTTAAAACAATACTCGTCATTGTTTTGGACATTTATAACTGCATTTTTTTTCTCAAGATTTGCAGGCAACTTGAAATATCCAGATCCTTTCAATGGATCACATTTAAATAAGTTCATTTCCACTCTGAGGATGCGAGTTAGAGTCCATCCGCTATCCCTTTCTTGGAACTCGCTCATTTTTACTTCAAGTTCCTCTTTATGGAAATTGAAATATGCAATTAAATTGGATGCTGACGTAATGAATGTCATTTTGCTCTGAAATGACTTTGTCTCCACACGTGTATCATGCTCTTTCACAAGCATGTACTCTCCAAAGATCTCAAAATTGACTTTTGAGCAATGATGTGAGTTCAGTACTCTTTCCATATGAGGGAGTAATGCAAGACCCGCTTCATTAAGGAATTCAGCAGGGTTTCTGACTGCAGCTCCCTCATTCACATACATGTACTGGAGGATTCGTCCCTTGAATCCATCCAGAATTTGCTTCACGCAACCATTCACATGTTGTGTGGCAAACAATTTATGGGCTTCTGTGCGGATATGATTTTTCCATTCCACACCCCTAGGTAAATCAATCTTACAATATTTGCAGTGAATTCCACTGTTGGAGGTGATGGCGTTGTTGGTGTTGTTGGCGTTGGAGGAATTCATTATGTTGCTTTTGTTGGATTTGATGGTGGTGACGATGTTGATATTATTTTCTTGTTTTCGTTGATTAATTTGTTTTGGCTTTCACTTTGTTTGTTTGTTTTTTTTTTTTAATGTTTTTTTTATTTTTTGTTTATAATTTTTTGTAAATGTTTATATTTTTTGTTTTAAAATGTTTAAATTTTTTATTTTGTAAATGTTTCACGTACACTTGTTGATATGTTGTTATTTTTTTGTTTTCGTTGGATGTTTTTGGATTTCACTTTGTTTGTTTTTTAAATGTTTAGTAAAAACTTTATGTTTATAATTTGTAAATGTTTATATTTTTTGTTTTAAAATGTTTAAATTTTTGTAAAACTTTTCACAAACAATTTTTAAATAAAATGAACGCGAAGACCGTCGTGTTTGAATCGTTTGGAATACAAACTATATGTGAAACCTAAGTTTCTAGGACACTGCGTTTAGGTTCTATAGACTCTTTCACATGAGTTTGCAACAACAACAACTTGACCGCATTGGAAACAGGTTGTTTTATCTTGGGTGGTGACAATATGGGTCATCCTTTATACACAACACCCATCCCATATGTTAGACTAGGGTCAGGGAAGCATCGAAATTGTGTACATGATTTACCAAGAGATGTTCTTACGTTTAGAAGAAGGGGATCATTTTATGTGTGGGAAATCATTCTTGAATACATTTACATATCATTAGGGTTATATAAGGAAGGAGGATCTACTTTTATTCCTCAGGGATCAGACCCTTGGGTCCCTTGGGTCCCTTGGGTCCCTTGGGACCCTTGGGCACTTATGAAACACCTCATACCCTTTTTGGGATGGATTGAATGCAGCTTATTACTTATTCAACCTATATTCCATTTTAGAAGGGGGTTGCACACAAGTGACCCCTTTTTTTATCATAAATGAAAATCTCGGCTGACGGTGACCCTTTCTTCCCTCCCTCTTCAATGCATTGTGTGATCGCAGGTGTGTACAGGCTTCTTGAACGGGCATGAGTGCACATGTGACATGTGACCTTTTCCCCCTCCATCCCTCCATCCCTTTTTTGAACTGGCATGAGTGCACAGGTGACATGTGACCTTTTCCCCCTCCATCCCTTTTTGGCTTGTGATTTGATCGTGGGAAGATGATTGAGCCTGGATCGAACACGTTTCGATATCGCTCCGTCGCATTCGCACTCGTAGCCGTATCGACTGCGTCCTCGCGGCGGTAGCGCATCTACACACGTTTTCTCACGTGTCCTCACACCATTCAATTAGTGACCCTAATCCATTTTTATTACCCTACCCTTTTAGGGATTGACAGGTGTCACTTAACCCTAATTTAATCTAATTAATGACCCTAATTAACGATTAAAGATCAAAGCTGTCCCGCTTCTGAGGTTTTCATACTACTGGTAGCTGGAGCTGCTGGTAGCTGGAGCTGCTGGTAGCTGGAGCTGCTGGTAGCTGGAGCTGCTGGTAGCTGGAGCTGCTGGTAGCTGGAGCTGCTGGTAGCTGGAGCTGCTGGTAGCTGGAGCTGCTGGTAGCTGGAGCTGCTGGTAGCTGGAGCTGGTGCTGGTCACTAAATGATATTTTCATCCAGGAACTGACTGAATTTATACCCAAACAAGGACTGCATTTCTTCTCCCACTCTTAGTTACAGGTAGTTGGAGAAAGGGTCAGAAGGGTCAGATAAAAAACGTCTCAGGACGTTAAAGCATCATTAGCAGTGAAATGAATGACACTCTAGCAAGAATTTTAGACATTAGTGCCCGCAGTTTACAGTCCCAAATTTTTGAAATCGTCGATAGTTATACCTGATGTTTTTACCCAAATATAAAACTACTTCTATTGGTGGTTGTAAATTTCCAAAACTGTCGAAATAATATGAATCTAATCCTTTCTTAAAATACGCTACCCAATGCGTTCCATTTGATGAAGAGTCTGCTAAGTTAATTATTCCACACTCAAGATGATGTGGAAATTTTGGTATCCCGTCTTTCATATAGACTCCTCGAAAGTGTGGAATATTTTTAAAGCCAAACCTCATTAAGTCAAAGTTGGATAATGCCCTGTTGGGTAGCTCATTTAATAGTTTTTTTGAGTATGTTTTTGTTGTTTATTTTTTGAAACTGAAATCCCAAATCCTTTCCTATATGGTTGTAAATATAAACCTTCACCCAACGCAACTGATTCCATTTTTCTATTATGTCTCTGGTTTTCCTGCAGCTGTGCTTTCGCCATTCTTGCATTGTTAATTGTCTTTGCAATTGCCGCACTGCCTGAAGCCAAACTTCCTACAGCACTTAGAGCTGTTAAAATTGGAACAAGTGGCAAGAAGCCTCCTATTTTGGGTACATTGATAATCCGTGGGACTATAACATTTTTCCTACATCCCATTGTGTTTGATACTGCTTTGCGTGCTACTTTTATAGCATTCAATATGTCCAGCGGTTTTTTCTTTTTCAATTCTTTCGTCGCTTGCTTGATTATTGATGCAAGCGATTTTTTTACTACCTTCTTTTTCATTTGCTTTGTTCCCATTCCAAACTTTTTCTTAGCCTTGATCATGTTTGTTACAAAATATGCTGCAGCTCTCTCTCCAATACTACTGTCATTAGCTTTTACACGATCCCAAGCCCTATCAATTAAAATAGAGTCCGCTTTATGGCGATCACCCAAGTCCTTACTATTTGAATACTCTATATCATGGATTCTACTTGCTTCGTCTAAACCATTAATTCCACGATCACCTCGGGCTGATCGTTTCTCTAGCTTAGTACCAGGTCCACAAAAATTATAACCAGGTAAATGAGCCTCAAAGGGAAGAGCATTAATTATATTATTTACGAGACCAGTACCCTGTTTGACATTTGTTTTATTACTGTTTATGTTATAAAGATGTTTACCCATTTTATATCAACCTCAATTATTAAAAGATTGTCATTCAATGAAGTACTTATCACAATAACATGCGTTTATTAAGACAAAATAAAAGCATTGTAGTTAGAAATATTGAGGGTGGAGATCATGGAGAGAATAAACCTCCACGCCACAGTACTTTATTACCAAATACAATTAGAGCATTAATTGTTGGACCATCAAACTGTGGAAAAACGAATGTGATGATAAGCCTTATCGAAAGTCCAAATGGTCTCAAATTTGAAAATATTTATGTATTTTCAAAGGGCTTGTATCAACCGAAATATCAGTATTTGGAAAAACTAATTAAACCAATACAAGGGATGGGATACTACACATTTTCAGCGAATGATGAAGTTTTGTCCCCACAGGAAGCTAAAAATAATTCAATTTTAATATTTGATGATGTTGCATATGAAAAGCAAGACAATATACGTAACTATTTTTGCATGGGACGTCAAAAAAAATATTGATTCATTTTACTTATCACAATCCTATACACATATACCGAAACATTTGATTCGGGATAATGCAAATTTTATAATCATGTTTAAGCAAGACGATTTAAACATGCGTCACATATACAAAGATCATGTAAACAGTGCAATGGACTATGAGTCTTTTATGAAAATTTCACGGAAGTGTTGGGAGGAAAAATATGGATTTCTACTAATTTCGAAAGATGATGAAATGAATACTGGACGATATCGAAAAGGATTTGATCAATTTATTATACTTTAAAAATATGTATTAATAATCATATAACTGTACTAAGATGATGGTTAACAAGACAGTTAAGAATCAAGCTTCATAATGACTACATCGCTGACAATTGCTTTAACAGGAAACACTTCTGTTATTAGTGAAACATTTTTCCCACAAATTGAATTAAAACGAAATTATGAATGTGCTCTCATTGATTTTTATACATTTAATTCAATACCGAATGTGGATATGAGGAACAATCTATTTCATATTGGGAATAAAGTCATAGAAATACCTGTGGGTTCATATGAGTTTGATGACATCACTAAATATATTTTTAATAAGCTTAAGGAGTATCAACTTCATGACAGCATCAAAATTGAATGTAATAGTAATACATTTCAAGTTCAAGTTGTCACTAAAAATGAAACAGTATATTTTAAATAAACGAAAATTAAGACCACATAATAATGAAATTTACAGCTCGGATAATCCTATAAATATTTTAAAAATTAATTCTATTAGATTGGAATGCAATATTATTAGTGGATCATATGTAGGGAATAGACCAAATCATGTGCTTCATGAATTTGGAATCAATGTGCCCCCTGGTTATAAAATGAACATTACACCACGGAATTTAATTTATTTACCTGTGAACTGCAGAGAAATAAGCACACTAGAAGTACGAATAACTGATCAGAACGGAGATTTAGTTGATTTGCGTGGAGAAACTGTTTCCATTCGTCTACACCTACGACCAACAGAATGATAATATACAATAAAAAGCAAGTCCTTCGCCCCCTTATCGACATTAATAAATCAAAAGCTGAAGTGGAAACATCGCCATCTCAAGGAGCTTCAAACCAACGACCTGCACTATCATTAAAAAATAAATTGATTTTAAAATCACTTGGCTTTAATATTAAGTAAAGTTTTTAAATTACTAATCAAATGAATGAAATTTTCCATGTTCAAGAAAAGCCTATCAATGATGAGAGCATCATTAAAAAGGAATTTCATACATATCATCCATATCAACAAAACTTTAAAACAAATGATGAAGTTCGCATCACAATACAAAACCAAGATTTATATGTCCTTCCAAGTGAAAGTTTTCTCCACTTTGAAGGCACTCTTACCAGAATTATTGATAAAAATACAGGAGCAACTACTACAAACGGAGTTGATGGACTGCTTAAAAATAATTCCATGGCATATTTTTTGGATGAAATAAGATATGAGTTGAATGGATGTGAGCTGGATAGGACCAGGTTCACTGGTATTACATCAACTCTCAAAAACTTTCTTTCAATCGGACAACAGGAGGGTCATTTATATCGCAATGCTGGATGGAATGGAGGAGATGATGTCAAGTCTGGTGGTCATTTCACCTTTTCAGTACCACTTAAAATGTTAATGGGATTCGCTGAAGACTATAAGAAAGTTGTATTAAATTGTAAACATGAACTCATTCTCCTACTAGCTAAAAATACAGATGATATGTTTATTAAAACAGTTGATGGTAAAACACATAATATTGCAATACATAGTATCAGTTGGAAAGTGCCTCATATTGTTCCAAGCGATAGTGCAAAAATTAAAATGTTCAATGTAGTTAAAAGTGGTAGTCGTCTCCCCCTCTCATTCCGTAGTTGGGATTGTTATATAAACCCAACATTAGTACAGGGAACACATCATGTATGGAATGTCAAGCTGGCTGCAAATAGAGAAAGACCTCGGTTTGCTATCATTGCTTTTACCTTAGATGGTCAACTAATTTCAAACAATTTGAGAAATGCGAAGGTATATCTAAATTCCGATGTTTATCCCTATGAGGATTTAAATATTAAATACAATGAAAATCGTTTCGCTGTCTTGTATGATATGTATGCAAGATTTCAAGAGAGCTACTACAATAGAGAGCCCCACCCACTTCTATCACCGATGGAATTTAAGAGTAAGGCACCTATTGTTGTTATTGATCTCTCCTATCAGAATGAGTCAGTCAAATCGGGACCGATTGATGTTAAAATTTCGACTGAACTAACTGCTCCTAGTGAGATGAATACAAAGGTATATTGCCTTCTCATTCATGATCGTCTAGTTGAATACACTCCATTGACTGGATTAGTGCAACGTATTGTCTAAGACATTGAAAAACATTTCATCATTCAATTTTTGGAATTCGTTTCAAGCAGACGTCCAAGGAATAAAAGTCATCAAACAACAAGTCTAATAAAATTTTTTAATAATATTACAAAATGTTTGCACACAATGGAATAAATAATACATCGAATATTGAAATCATTGTATTAAAAATAAATAATTTTTTGAAAATGTTTAAACAAAAAATTTTCCCTGAACATGTAAAATATCTTGAAGAGTCATTAAGTTATTTCTGTAAAAGGATATCTGATACTCCAATGATTAGCAATGTACATGGAGAACATTTCTCATCTTGTTTTTGGGCTCAAAATGATGTAAGCCACGGAGTTGATACCTGTGCATGTCATTTTTATACTGTACGCTCATTCAAATGCTTAAAAATAATAAAAATGTATATTAATTTAGAACATCGCTTTTAATCATTGTACTTGAATAAATAAATAAATATTTTAAAAGAAAATATAAAAACTATATTTTTATTTGGGAGTTGGGAATTCTTTTCAGATTTTTTCTTTCAGCACATGAATTTATTTTTCGTTGTTAATGGATATAGAGGATGTGTCAACTCATCCCTTAATTAAAGGAAAAATGTTTGTCTCTTAATTGATTTTTAAATGGATGGGGTATGGTGCCTGTCTTGATTGACTTTCCCTTTTCTTCGTTGGAAAATGACTTTTGAGAATGGGTTGTTAATTTTCCCATTTTTTTCATCCATTCCAAACGACTTTTGAAAACGTTGTTAATATACCTTCCGCGATCCCATCTTTTATCCCAAGCTAACTAACTTCTCCTCCCTTTTTTAAATTGAAGAATCGTTGATGAACAAGTTTTTTCCTGTCAATACAAGTGTTCTTTATTATCAACAATAAAAATGAGGCGCACATGTGTTATGTAACCTTTTTACCCTCCATCCCTCTTTGTTGATGATCAAACGTGTTTATCTTTTTCATTTCTTCTTGAATAGACGTAAGTGGAGCGGTGCCATGCAACCTTTTCACCCCTCCCTTTTTTCATTGCGGTGATCGAACACAGGTATCACTGGTGTGCACTGGTGCTTGTAACCTTTTCCTTTGTTGGAAGGGGGTTGCACACACGTGACCCCTTTTTTTATCATAAATGAAAATCTCGGTTGACGGTGACCCTTTCTTCCCTCCCTCTTCAATGCATTGTGTGATCGCAGGTGTGTACAGGCTTCTTGAACGGGCATGAGTGCACAGGTGACATGTGACCTTTTCCCCCTCCATCCCTTTTTGGCTTGTGATTTGATCGTGGGAAGATGATTGAGCCTGGATCGAACACGTT
Organism: Drosophila bunnanda; assembly: GCA_035046265.1. Lineage (NCBI taxonomy): Eukaryota > Metazoa > Arthropoda > Insecta > Diptera > Drosophilidae > Drosophila > Drosophila bunnanda. The sequence goes on from JAWNOB010000152.1 coordinate 121,118, forward strand.
TCGATATCGCTCCGTCGCATTCGCACTCGTAGCCGTATCGACTGCGTCCTCGCGGCGGTAGCGCATCTACACACGTTTTCTCACGTGTCCTCACACCATTCAATTAGTGACCCTAATCCATTTTTATTACCCTACCCTTTTAGGGATTGACAGGTGTCACTTAACCCTAATTTAATCTAATTAATGACCCTAATTAACGATTAAAGATCAAAGCTGTCCCGCTGCTGAGGTTTTCATACTACTTGTGTTGTTTACAGTGACTTGAAAAAATCAATTTGGCAGAAAATGGAATTAACTCGTAAACATTTTCGCGCAATCATTTTTCACTGCTTTCGACGTGAATTAACTCGACAAGAGTGCATCGACGATCTTAAATCTTTGTATGGCGATGAAGCACCATCTTATAGCACTGTGAAAAACTGGTATAATGAATTCAATCGTGGGCGACGCTCGCTCGAAGACGAAGGATGTGAAGGTATTCCAAAACCAGTTGTTGTTCCAGAGAACATTGACGCCGTGTATGAAATGATAATGCAAGATCGTCATGTGACATACCGTGAGATAAAGGCATCCTTGGGCATTTCTTCCACCACCATACATTCGATATTGCATGAACACCTGGCCGTAAAAAAAATTTGTTCTCGGTGGATCCCACACAATTTGACAATCGCTCAAAAAAGGCTCATGTGGATTGGTGCAAAAAAAATTTAAATAATTACAGTGACGGTGTTTCAAAAGACGTTTATAAGATCGTCACAGGTGACGAATCATGGATCTATGCTTATGAGCCCGAAACAAAACAGCAATCCACCGTGTGGGTCTTCGAAGACGAGCCAAATCCAACGAAAGTTGTTTGTAGAAGAAGCACTTCGAAGCAAATGGTGGCCTGTTTCTTCGGTAAAACAGGACATGTGGCGACTGTTCCGCTTGAGCAACGAAAGACGGTCAATTCTGAGTGGTACACCACAATTTGTTTGCCTGACATCTTCGGAGAAATTCGAAAAACGAACAAGAGAAGACGGATTATTCTGCACCATGATAATGCGAGCTCTCACACATCAGCTCAAACCAGCGCCTTTTTGACCGGCCAAAATGTCGAATTGATGGGTCATCTGCCATACAGCCCTGACTTGGCACCCAATGACTTCTTTTTATTCCCGCACATCAAGAAAAAATGCGTGGTCCACGATTTTCGACGCCAGAAGATGCTGTTGAAGCGTTCAAAAACCATGTTTATGAGGTGTCTCAATCGGAGTGGACAAAGTGCTTCGACAATTGGTTTGAGCGCATGAAAAAGTCTATAAGTCTTTCTGGAGAATACTTTGAAAAACAACAAAACCATTTTTCATCATGAATTTTCGCATTTTCATGATAAGGCCAGAAATATATATAGCAACCCTCGTACGAGATCCATCGGTCATATGATGCACTTCAATACTCGTTGGTCTTCTGTCGTGGAGAAGATGGTTATCACATTAATATAAAGATGTCAATCGGACGACAGGTTTGCTTACAAGTCATCATTTCATATTCGTACCACAATAAGCTTGAATTAATATTTCAGGAGAAAAAACGAACTAGGTCAGCTCAATGAATTTTTATGCGTATATATTGATTATGCGGCAAAATGCTGACAATCATTTGTTGAGATACCGCCGAATGTTTTAACAGTATTGTGCTAAATTGTACATCAAAGTAGAAACGGAGCGTCTCAATTTTTTTCGGTTCAATCAGTTGAAGTTATGATCACACAAATACATACACCTGAGTGATGCCATTGCTACTTAAGGACACGCGGACAATCTCGGTCGTTTTACCATTCTTTCAGCTACTTATGTTGGAAGTCCGCGACATTTGCATGAATAAGCTCAAGATCCGATGACGTACGTGGGTAATTACGGACACCCGGATTTATGGATCACTTTCAATTGCAATACAAGAATTTCGAATTCGTTGCTGGCACGATGGTTTAAATTACTGATAACAAGAGGATTACAATAAATATATCAATTTCATTTATAAAATTTTAATATGTCGATCCGATTCTCCATTGGAATAGAATTGAATATTTAGAAACAAATTTCACAATATTGACCCAATTGGCTAACATTTTCAAAGTAAAACGTTACATCAACAAAATGATCAAACATTTTCAATTTTTCTTGGAGACGATGTAAAGGTTACGTGCGGAAAAGGAAAGAAATCAAAGAAAAGATGCATGTAAGGTTTCGTATTTATACATTGCAATCATCTTAAATTTAATTTAGCAAAATCACGTGAGCTTATTTATTATTAATTAGAAAAATTAGCTTTGGCATCGATAAAGACTTTCAATGGGCTGAAATTAAGTTTATTAAGTTTACTAAAAGATGTTGGGATGTGAAAATAATTGTAAATTTGTTTGAATACTTTGGACTACCTATGTAGCTGCAATAGAAACGACCAGAACATTTTTAGAAAAAATAACTTTTCATACAATTTCAGATGAAGCCATGTTGTATTATTTCGGTTTTAATTTTATGAAAACTACTATTTCATATAGCTGTCATGGGAACGATTGACAAATTATTTAAAAAGAAATAAGAACTTCCATGTTCTTCAAAAAATATTAATCAATTCAGAGATGCTGCCTATTTGCAATCTGCAAGGTACTTCGGCGTGATGAAATTAGCTAACATTCTTCCTTTCTTGTATTTTGCTTAGATAAAACGCACAATGAAATCGATATTATATTGCTGATAACAACAACTACTACATAAAGAATGGACGATTTTCTCTGTTTGAATAACACTTTTTATTTATTTACTTATTTCTTTAACTTAAAGATGTCTGGACTCAAACTTATTAGAGCAAATAGGAGATTTGGATTTAACTGATCAAAATACATTTACATGTGTATACTATCCCCGTGCCATAACATTTTAGAACATCTGTACACTCCATTGACTTCCAACTTTCAAGTGTTGGTAAGTACATATAGTGGTACAGAATTGGTACAGGTAGTTACTTTTATTTTTATATTTGTTCTCATACTTGAGACCTTTACGATTGTAAGTGGATAATTGAATAAATGTCAGAATTGATCAGGCATCTTTTCAATAAGGGGCTTGGTCGCTATCCCTACTCTTTTCTTAGGCTTCATTACTACCAATGTAATGTTAAGCTCGGCGTCCACACACATCATTGCTCCGGCATTATCAAATTCACCGCAATAATTAACTGCAGAAAACACTGTTATCAATTGACGTTTAGCAAAGAATTCATAGCCGTCCTCAACAACCTGGTGGGCACGACATATTAGATCAAAACTAAAACGAGTCAGAAACGCTTCCACGATATCGACGCCAAAAGTGAAGCTTACTCCACGTGAGTTCTTTCCCCAGCCAACTGCGGTTGGATCCGGATCAGACCAGAGTAAATCACAAAGGAGTCCATTTCGATCGACTTCGGCCGGCCTTTGTAAGTACTGAATATCATTCATATCATTGAGTGATGGACTCAGACCTCCGTGGCAACAGAAGATCTTCGAATTAATAATTGCAGCCACCGGCAGACAGTCGTAGCAGTCGACGAACATCCGCCATAGACGAATAGTGAAGCGGCGCTTGCATTCATCATAGAATCCATAAAAGCGATTGATGGCAGCTGACTCATGGTTTCCACGCAATAAGTGTATGCTTGTCGGGTACCGCACTTTATACGCCAATAACAGCGTTAGTGTCTCAACTGAGTATTTGCCCCGATCCACATAGTCGCCAAGCATCAAATAGCGCTTTGTTGGAGGGTGTCCAGACGTCTCAAAGTAACGCAGCAGATCATTATATTGACCATGTATATCGCCAAGAACATTGATAGGAGCTTCCACTGTTAACAACATTGGCTCTGACATTAGAACCTCTCGAGCAAGCTTCAACATTTTCATTAGATCCGATTCAGGCACTGACATTCTTTTATCGGTCCTCCAGCTGAGCAGCGATGAGATCATATCGTCCAAGTGTTTTTCTAACATTTGAAATCGACAATAAAGCAACCATTTGGGTACCTACGACTTCCTGAATGGACTTCCTTTATTTACTGGAATCACTGGACTGGGACAGAATTTGATCAATTGAAGGTGTAACAAACCAGTCCCCTAGCAAAGAAAACATAACAAATAAAAATATCAAACTGACAACTGTTTATATGACGTAAATATGAAAGTCTTATGATTAATGTTTAAATTTGAACTTAGAAATTTTCAGCTCAAAAAGTAAAAAAAATTATATTCATATATAATTAAATTCTCATAATTCATATTGTATTATATATTAAAAAAATATGTTTATATTTAACTGAATAATTACCAAAGATTTATTTTTTGTACAGAACTCCGAAGGAATAGTTTCGCCTCTCAAACTTAACATATTTACTTGCAATAGTTGGCCTGTTAAGGCCTTGGTCTCGACCTTTTCCAAAAAATAAGTGAACTTAAAATTTCTAGCAGGATTTTGTGTTAGATTTTGAGTTATTATTTGAGTCAGCTTTTGGTCTGGATAAAAGCGGTTTTTGACTTTTACGATTTTTTTTTATTAAAATATAAGATTTTTGTTTTTGAGCTTTCGAGTCAAAACTTTGAACGTTTAGTTTAGTATACTGGTCTGGAGTTTTGGGTTCTAGTTGCAATATAGTATTGGCTGGTAACATTTAAATGTATATGATTTGCAATTGTGGCGTAGGATAGGGTGCATTGGTAATGAGGTATGCAATTTTAGGGTAGCATGTTAAAATAAACAAAGTAATATCAAGTTTTCTTTACAGTTTTATAATTAATATTTGAAATTTACCGTTTTAAATGTCTTCCAAATTTATAGTTTTTTTTTTTTTGTTTGTCTTTTTAATAATATCTTAAGATTTACATTCAAACGGAATTTTTTAAATTATTAGACTAATACAAAACTAGAAGAAAGGTAACTTGGACACTCCAAAGTTTGTATACCCTTGCAGATTTCAATTCGATCATTAGGAATTAATTCAATGGCTATTTAAATTACATTCAGCTATACATATCAATTGCAGTTTTACAGTTTGTAGTGTCCAGCAAAGCTTTCAGCAAGGCGAAACTATTCGACCCACCCTTATACTCAAGAGAGCTTTTTACAATCAAGCAATCAATAATAGCTAAAGAAGAGTTTGAAGAAAAATCACAATAGATTACGATCGTATGATTACACAGTTAGATAAGGAAAGCTCAAAACTGCAGCTTACCTCCTTGCAGCTTCCCAAAGCCCAAATCATTATGTTATTAAATCTCTTGGCAGACTTTTATGTTTTTGAGCCGTCCCCAAAATAACAACAACAAGGCGGTGGCAAACCCTAAGACCCAGCTTATTGATTCCGTTCATCTTAGAGCGCAGTGGAAGCTGTGTGACCTGGGCCCAACCTTACACGCGTATCATGCAGCGAAAGAAAATGGAAAGGTCAGGAGTAGTAAATAACAACAACAACAATTACCTATTGTCAATTTTATCAAATGCCGCTGTACTGTCCCAATTGAATTAATATTCTGCACTTGCTAAATCTAATTATAAACATTAATCATGTCTTATTCGATAGTTAAATACTTACATTTTAATAATTATAAATAACACATAGGAACTAGGGAGAATTAGGGAATAATATATATTATGTTAAGATTTAATAGTATGTAAATGGAAGTTAACGTACAACAGAAGCAACTAAATTTGAATGGACTTATAAATGAAACTAAAATTGAGGAATATGAATTTTGAACACACAAAGCACTAGACTGAACCATCCACATTAGGCAAACAATAGAAGTAACTTTAATGAATTAACAAATTGGGTTAAGAACATTGATTGAGAGAGATAGTGTAATTTAGGAATATGCAAGTCAATTTGAAAGTAGAAGTGATCGACTAAAAGCAGCTATATTAAAATTTAGAAGCTTATCACCATACGTTTTTTTTTTAACTCAACCTTGTTTACAATCTGATTTTCTTGGAATACCTTATACTCAAACTTAAATAAGTTGTATATTGTCCGATTTCCTAGTTAGCAAGAGCATGAGGCAATAGACCAACTGCAATCCACTAGTTATTATATATCGAACTGGGATTTTCTGGCAGGACGATTGACATAAGGAAAGACAAACCAAATATTCACAATAATTATAATTTAATGTCTAAAAGATGGCAGCCAAGCATAGTTCTAATAATGCAATTGAAGTGTCACAAGGCATCGCAAACAGCTGCGCCATATGTAAAGAAACATTTACACCAACAGTTTTATTTGCAACAGCACCTTGCAGACATTCAATGCAGATTGCAGCGAATCAAATTAATCTTATTTCAATAATTCCTTGTTTGCTGAATTAAATGCAGTACTAGCTGGTAGCTCTAGTGTAAGCGAATATTAGGAAAATAATGATAATTACCCATCTTGAAGAAATACCAGATAAGGCAGAATCCGAGGTACACCAACAGCAGGTTCAGCTAATGGATCAACTCACCTCTTACATAGGAAAGACTATGGTGACATCCATTAAAACTCAATTGGACAGCTTAAAATTAACGCAACCCACTCCAATAAATTCAACACCTGGTTTTATTTAATCATAGTAGGAGTGATTCTGATCGAAACCTTTATTCTCAGAATAACTCAGGTAATAAAGTAGCAGAATTAGGCGTAAACAGGAGCAATACAAACTCTTATGTTAACCCTGACAAAGTATAAGGAATTATTAAAAAATGGGGCTTGAAGTTCGACGGCATCCGAATGGACGAATTTAGTTAAAGGACATGTTCACTTACCAAACAAAATCTGGGTAATGATTTCGGTCTTCTATGTGACCATCTATACCTCTAATTCGAGATTGGTATGGGAAATTTCATGGAAACAATCCGAATTTCGATTGGAATACTCTTTGTGGTGAATTCAGGAAAAGATTTGAGAATACTAAGACAGACATTGACATTTGGGAAGGAATCCGACAACGCAAACATGGGGAAAACGAAGCTTTTAAAGATTTCCAAAAAAAATTGGGAACGGTTGATAGATAGACTTCAGAACGGAATTTTCGAAGCACGTTTAGTTGAATTGTTAGTTAGAGAGGCGAAGCTTAGTCTATATCACAAGTTATTGCATCTAAAAAGCATAAATATAAATCTTAAAACGTTCAAATCAAAACCTTTTCGCTCATACGTGGCAGAGTTAACTACCGAGAACGAGGAGACAGGTTTAGCAGGAATGGATGGGGAAATAAATCAAACTCAGCGTCGAAATATACCAACTTGTTGAAAATGTGACAAGCAAGGTCACAGATTCGACGATTGCATGGATAAAAGAACGATATCTCGTTACGGTTGCGGACTTAAAGACTCTTAATCCGGAAAACCGACAGAAGGATGTTTTTCTGAGCAACAAGGAGATACATCCATAGAAACATAAGTTGCAAATTCGGAACCCATGAAATACAGGAGATTCATTTTTCTTTCACACCTTTGCACATAAGGATACAAAATTACCTTAATAAGAGTAAGGAAATATTTAGTAATAAAGAAAGTATTGGGACGCTTTTAAAACCCAAACGAACTGCTATAAGATTAGGAGAATTTTGGAAGAAAGTTCGTCATGATCGACAATAACTATTTTCAGCTATAGTTCTTAATTCTGATCAACGACTATACACTAATATTCCGATAGAAGGAGCATTGATTAGTTGTTTAGGTTCCTTAGCTGCTCAGAAGCTACTCAAACACAAAAACGAAAAAAAATGTTTTGGGGTAGTCAAAACTGCATACGGAACAAGATGTAAGGTTGTGTATAAACTTACTACTTCTAATAGGTAAGGGAATAAAATAGACACTCTCGAATTATTTATAATATCTAACCTTAAAGATGATGTGTAATTAGGTATCGACTTCTGGCAAAAGTTTGGATTATTAAATAAAATTCCAAGTAATCCGGTCGTTTGAGAGTTAGACATCGGTAATCTAGATGAAAATGATGAGTCTCCAAAGTATCATGAGTTAAATGACGGGGAAGAGTTCGACTTGAGACAGTTATTAAAGCATTTCCGTCGTTTGCTACTGAACGATTAGGTCGTACCATTCTGTCATCACACGGAATTGATATTGGAAATGCGCGTCCTATTAAACAACGGCATTGGCCAGTTTCACCAGCAGTTAAAAAGCTGATGTTCGCTTAAGTAGAAAACATGCTAGCCTTAGATGTTATCGAAGAATCAACTAGCGCTTGGAGCGCTAACTGTTTTTTAGTAAAGAAGAGAGATTAAAATCGCTTGTGTGTTGATTCGAGAGAAGTAAATAAAGTTAGGAAGCGAGACGCATATCCACAACTTCATATAGATGGCATATTAAGTCGGTTACCACCAGCCTAATTCACAAGTGGTATTGACATGAAGCTTGCATACTGACAGCTACAGCTCGATGAGGCTTCCAGGCAATATACTGCGTTTACAATCCAAAATAGACCGTTATATTAATACAAAATGATGCCTTTTGGTCTTTGTAACGCAGTTAAAACCCTTAGCAGCCTAATCAATCGAGTTATACCAGCCCACCTAAGGACCAGAGTTTTCGTTTATTTGGACGACTTATTAGTTTTGTCCGAAGTCACTTTGAGTCACATATGTTTTTACTTCAAGAAATTGCCATATGATTGCGTAAAACTAATTACACTATCAACGTTGGCAAATCAAAATTTTGCATCACACATCTCGGCTTTAAAATTTGAAATGGACAAATCAGATCAAATCTAGAAAAGTTTAAAGCGAGAGAAGAATTTTCACGACTAGCTTCGGTTAAGCAATTGCGAAGATTCCTAAGCTTAGCAGGATGGTAAAAGCTATTCGTAGAATACTTTGCTACTCTCAACTTCCCTATGACGGAACTCCTTAAAAAGAACAATTCGCTAGAATAGAATTACAAGGCGCAGCCCGCATTTGATACCTTGAAATCATGCCTTATTAATTCGCCTATTCTTATAACCCCTAGTTTTTCCAGCAATTCATTTTGTTGTGCGACGCCAGCTCCTTTGGTATTGGTTGCGTACTGGCTCAGGAGAGAGACGGAGTAGGGTTTTTATAAAGCTTGGTACACACGATACAAACAATTTGCAGCAAGTTGATGGGTGCAATCAAATTGGCACTTATGAACACGATTGAAACCATTTGCAGCAATATTGTTTTGCTTGTCGTCTCTATACATTTTTTACCGGTATCTTGGTTACGTCAGTTGCTTGCTTGTTGCCATGTGCTCTTTGCTTGCATTCGGAATATTGCAGAAAGAAAAGCACATGAATTCTAGGAAAATCATTCAGTTTTATGGGATGTCAAGACTATAAAAATAAACATAAAAAGCAAGTTGCTTATCGCGCAATTGGTGAAGAATTAGGCAAAAGTTTTTTTGATGAGCCTAATTTTATTAAAAACTAGCTGACATGACAGACTTCATCCTATCAAATAATGACAGTGTTTTGTTCCTACCTTTTTTATATTCTTTGTAAAAAAATTATCGTGAACAGAACCGTCACCCTGGTAATAATTCGGTGCTAATTATAAATAAGTAAATAAAACACTTTAAGCATTTAAAAGTAAGTAATTTTAATCATGTAAAAATAATTATGAACAAAAAAAAAACAGTTCTATTTTCATTGTAGTGCTTTGTGATAAACGATGTTTTTTGTTTGATTACCTGGCGCAAAGATAAACAAGTCTGATGGTTTTCCAATACGGGAACAGGCAACAACAATTGACCATGTGAGAAATAGGGTTTTCCAAATTAATACGACAAACACTTAATGATTGCCCCTGAGACTTGTTTATGGTCATATCAAAAGCAAGCCGCACTGGAAACTTTAGTCGTTTAAACGCAAATGGCACATCAGTCGGGATGCGCGGTATGAGAACATCTCCTTTATACTTTCCTTTCAATATAGTTGCTTCTATCGCGTTGTTTAGTAGTTTTTTTATCGCTAACTGTGTGCCGTTGCAAAGGCGCGGTTGGTTTATCTTTCCCAACATTATAATTACCGATCCAACCTTTAATTGAAGATTGTGAGGTGGCAATCCTGGCAAATCCAGCGAGTTTAAAAATTTCAGTGGATAGTTAACTATATCGTCTTGGATAGTTGCCGAATCAAATGATTTATATGTATATCCTCGATTCGCCTGTTATTTGTTCTTGAATTTTGAAATTTGTTATTATTATATTTTGTGACTATTTAATTTGGTCAGGTCCGCGATCACTTTTTTTAGTTTCGGAACGCGACATTAAATCCTCCAACGACGTATTTTGGTCGGGTCCGCGATTACTATTTTTAGTTTCGGAACGCGACATTAAATCCTCCAACGATGTATTCTGCGCTCCAATGAACACACGCACACTGTTTTGATAGATATTATTGAATTTGAACTGTGTATAGCGGTAAGAAAGTGCCAATTTACCGAATTACGTTAGGAACACACCTACATTTCTTAGATAACAGTGAGTGCTTGTAATTTGATATGAACTTTATACAATAGCATTCTACGTTTTAGTTAGAAAACTTTTATATGTGAAAAAGAAAAGGGATTTTTTAGGGTTTTCCCGGCAATTATTCGATTTTTTCTCGCGGTAAGAACAATCCTTGGACTTCAACGAACATTTAAAAAAAATTTTTAGACATTAACGCAATATATTGCACGAAAGAGCCATGCAAAAGTCTGCGTACAAAACATAAATTGATTGATGCAAGACATTTTTTTTTTGCAATATTTGCATTGGTGTAAATATTTGTGCAAACTTTTGCTGCAAATTATTTTTAACTTTCTGCAAATTGTTTGCATCGTGTGTACCTAGCTTAAGAGAACTACATTTGCATTGGAAGATATAAATCTAGAAAATCCTTGGAAACTTTGGATACCTTCAGCTTTAGTTCCCGACATTTTGTACCAAGCTCATGATTCCCCAAGTTCAGCTCATTGTGGCATGAGTAAAGCCGTAGAAAAGCTGAAAAGATATTTGTTTTGGCCAGGTATGGTCACGCAGATACGCAACTATATATCTGATTGTGTCATTTTTCGTACCGAAAAGTCGAAACACAATTCTAAAACCTCCAATGGGTAAACCTTTGACCTCAGATAGACCATTTCAAAAGTTGTTTATTGACCGGTTAGGACCATATTCTCGAACGAAGAAAGGATATTTCCTTGGGATTGATTATAGGGGTCGACCATAACACGCGCTTCTATTTCTTGTGTCCACTTAATTTACAGCTCCTATATTTTATACATTCGGAGTACCAGAAGTTATACTTTATGATAACGGCAGTCAATTTAAGTCAAGCTATTTTCAAGCTATTCTTACCAGTTTAGAGTACAACAAAAACTCCACAACAATTCTCCACAGGCTAACTCGAGTAAAGGGCTTAATAGATCAGTATTAGACGCTGTGAGAGCTTATATAGGGAATGATCACACTAATTGAGATGACAATTTAGACGCTATAAGTGGCTTTCTAAGAGCATCTTTACATCTGGTCAACAAATGATTCTTAACGGTAAGGACTACAGTCTCTTGCGCAGTTAGAATTTATTATCGGACGACACTCGGCTACAGAAACCTGATATTTCACAATTGCAGAGACGACAAGCCAAATTTAACATAAACAGATCACATGGAGAATACGCTAAAAGATACAATTTACGTACTCGACAGAATTTAAAAACGGCGACTTAGTTTATGCTAGAAACTTTACGCAAAGTAATACCATAAAAAATGTAGTAGTAAATTAGCACCCGTGTTTATTTCAGCCAAAGTTCATAAGAAACGCATTTCTATGAATTACTATTATGAATTAGAAGATGAGAAAGGAAAGAAATTTGGAGTATTAAACTTAAAGTATATTCAGAGCAGAAAACAACAAGTACGTGCAGAAAAGGCTTCCAAGAAATGTCTTGTCACCCTTATATGTGGGTGTAATGACCAGCGAAGCTTTCAGCAAAGCGAAACTTTTCGACCCACCCTCGCACTCAAAAGACAAGAGCTTTTTGCAATCAAGCAATAAATAATATTACTCTCGTAATGTTGGGCCCAAGTTCGCATTGACATTGAGAGCTGCTAGTCAAAATGTATAAATATCTATTTTAACTTTTCTACACGAATGCCACACTCATGTCCATCTGTGGGGTATTAACTTATTAATAATTGCCAATAATAAATAAAAAATCTATAATTAAAACAAAACAAGAAATATAACTGTAATGCTGGTATAACATACGTCTCGCAATCCCAACGGAACTCAGCCATCATCCATTGCATCCATGAACCAATTAGTTGGTCCTTCTTCCGGATGAGTCTCTCTCGGTTAAAATAAATAATTATTAATAATAACATGGAGCACACGAAATTTTTTTGTTTTAATTTTTGCGATGTCTTTAAAGACAACATTTGACAAGAGAGGTAATAAGGCAATGAATTGGGCTTGGGAGCTGCATACAGTTAGGCTGCTTAGGGCTTTCCTTTACTTAAGTGTAGAATCGGACGATCGTAATCTGTCGCAATGGGTCTTCGAACACTTCTCCAACTATTTTTGATTGGAAGAGTTCCAATAGTTTGAGTTCAAGGGTGTATTGAAATGTTTTGTTTAAAGCTTAACTAGTCCCTACATCCACAGATAAGGGTGAGGGGTGAAGCCTTATCTGAACTGACCTCTTGTATTCTGTTCCGTGTATCCTTAAAATGGAATACTTTTAGTTTCTTTCCTTATCGTCCTTAACTTCATAGTAGTAAGAACTGCGTTTCTTATAAACTCTAACTGCGAAAAACACAGGTGTTTATTTAATTAATTTGCATACAATTATTTATTTTAGTGATTGGCTTAATATCTTTTACCTTTCATACGTTGCGTCTTCTTATTCTCACATTATTTCTAGGAATGACAAACGAAGACTTCTCGTACAACTAGCTTTTATTTGGTGCTCTTAAAAGTATCAGCTATTATTTAAATGTAATTGATTATGATTTGCCAGATAAGTTAACCCGCTTCGAGTACGTCGCAAAGGAAACCCGCTTATTTCTAATCCCACATTCAGCTCTCCTGACTCGAAATACTCCTTGAATGCTAGGGATGTAAAAGCAATGCCTCTGTCGGTCACTATGCGACAAGGGTTTCCAAAATGTACAGATTGCTTCTCCAGACTGCTTAACACTTCATCCACGCCTGTGCTACGAGTTGGGTAGAGCCAAACATACTTTGAAAAGCCATCTACTACTACAAAAATATGATTGTAGCGCTTGGTCGTTGTCTCCATCGGTCCGACGTGATCGATGTGGTATGTTACGAATGGTCGGTCACCTTTGTCAATTGAAGTTAGAAACCCTTCCTTTTTACCCGCTTTGGTATTCACAATTATGCATCCGATGCAAGTCTCGACGTTTCACTCTGTCTTTTCTTTCAGCTCGGGAATGAAGTACGACTTTCAATGAGCTATTGTGTCTTCCTGGCTAGAAAATGTCCTTGATTATGTACATTTTGAATTATTTTTTTTTCCATAGTCGCAGGTACGATTTGCGTCTTTCTTCTTTTTCTATTTTTTCTATTCTATAATTCTATAATAACTAACTTATATAATTACAATTTTTAAGTTTTGTTTTGTTTGCTTATTATCTATTTTTTACAAACTTTATATTCTATTTCTGTTTTTATCCAATGTCTAATATTATTCACACTTCAAACACCTTGATATGGATTGTGAGACAACTGAAACCCGTTAATATATTTAAGCAAATATCTGTCATTTTTTAACACCTTTTCAATTACATAAGGTCCTTTATTTTTTGGAATGAGTTTTCTAGACGCTCCCACAGTGCTATCAAAATTCTCCACCATGACATAATCTCCTTCCTTATAATCCGACGAAATCTTCTTTTTTGCATTGTTATATTTTTCATTCTTCATTTGAGCCTTTCTTTGTACCTCTTCTGCATCTTTTCTAAGATTTTCTAAATTTTTACTAACAATTTCTACCACTTCTTCGTCTTCCAATGTCTCCTTACACTCTTCACAGAAATTTCCTCTTTGTGTTATTCCAAATATTGTTTCACTAGGGCGCTGCCTAATACTGCTATAATTTGTATTATTCATAGAAAACTCTACTTTTTCAATAACCTTATCCCAATGTACTCCCCTTTCCGGCTCCGTCAATTTTGCAATCATAGGTCCTAAACTTCTATTCATTCGTTCAACTTGGCCATTCGCCTGTGGCGATCCCGTTGCTATTTTTATGTGTTTAACATTACTGAGTACCATAAATTCTGCAAACTCACCAGACGTAAAACAACTCCCCCGATCTGATATTATACATTTGGGTCTACTATAAGCTCGAAAATAATCTGTCAACGCTCTTATTACTTCTTTTGTATTCGTCGTTTTCGTTGTGTACAACCTAACGAACTTTGTAAATTCATCTACAACCACAAACATATGCTCGATCTGCTACTATTTACCGGTCCATAATGATCGATATGAATGATCTCAAAAGGCTTGTTGCCTTTTGGTATACTATGTAAAAGTCCATCTCCTTTACCTACCTTCGGATAATACGCTATGCACTTTAAACAATTTTGAATGTGCTCTACGACTTTATCCTTCATATTTGGAAACCAGTAGCTTTCCCTGCCAATGTGACCCATTTCGTCATGATATTTGTATAACACATGTTCTTCCATTCGATTTGGCACGTAAAATAAAAATCTGATGTTGTTACTCTTCTTATATGTAAATCACGCCATTTCGCATTTCATATAGCCTATGCTCGCTCCTTTCTAACATTTTCCTAATTTCCTGAACCTTTACATCTTTTGTCTGACAAATTACCAAATTTGTTTCGAATGTATTTCCCTCTACTATCATAATGTTGTTGCATCTACTTAATGCATCTAAGTGTTGCATTTGTCTCCCTGCTCTGTGTTTTAATTCATAATCGAGTTCTTGCAACTCTAGAGCCCACCGTGCTATTCTTGGATTCAACTCGATTTTATTGAGCGTTAAAGTTAACGAGTTGCAGTCAGTTACAATTTTGAACCGTTTTCCCAGCAAATATATTCTAAATCTTCTTAACGCGTAAATTATGGCTAAAGTCTACAACTCAAGACTGTGGTACTTTGCTTCCGTTGCCGTCGATCTTTTCGAAAAATAGAAAATAGGATGTAACTTGCTGTCTTCTTACTTCTGCAGAAGCACAGCCCCAAATCCTAAAGCGCTTGCATCACAGTGGAGTTCGATATCATCTCTGTAATCGTATATCGCTAAAACTGGCGCTTGCATTAATTTCGCCTTTTAATGCGAAAAACAACTCAACTCTACTTCTTCAAACTTAAACAGCCTATGCTTTTTTAATAAATCATACAACGGTTTCGCTAATATCGAAAAATCCTTAATGAAACGTCGAAAATACGAACAGGGAAATTTTGCCTGGAATCGGAAAATTTTGTATAGCTTCTAGAGCCTTGCTATCAGCCTCAATCCCATCTTTCGAAATCAGAAAGTCTAAATACTTGACCTTGTCCTGTAAAAATTTGCATTTGTCCATTCTCAATTCTAACTTGTTTTCTACTAGCCTCCTAAATACTTTTACAAGCACTTCCTAATGCTCTTCTAAACTCTTGCTTGCAACTTAAATATCGTCCATATATATGATTACCTTCTTTTTCCTTATCAAGTTAGAAAATATGTCATTTACAAATCTCTGGAATACCTGTGGGGCTGTTTTAAGACCCATAGGCAGTCGCAAGAACTCAAGTTGTTCCAACGGGGTGGTAAAAGACGTATATTTTACTGATTCTTCGTTAACAAATACATGAAAATAGCCATTCTTCAGATCCAATTTCGTTAACTCCGATTTCCCCATTTAACTATCTAAAAGATCATCAATTAATGGTATCGGATAATTATCTTTCTCAATTTTATTCAACCTTCGGAAATCGATACAAAGTCTCAGTTCCCCCGACTTCTTCTTCACTAATACAATAGGAGAAGCATACTCCGACTTACTAGGTTAAATAATTCCATCTCTAGTGTATTCACTGTATGACAGTCTCCTTGGAGCGCAGCTAAATGGTTTTGAGCTTTCCAACACTATGCTCATTTCACATTAAATTTTCGGAACTTCCGGTCGCTTCACTTGAACATAATGTGCTTCTATTTTACAAACATTTCACGATCCTTATTTACTTGCTCACCAGTTGTTTTTCCTTACAGTCTTCTAAAATGTTTATCATCTGCTTATTAAAATTTTCTTCCAAAACTCTCTCTTTTTTTCCCTAAGCTTTTTGTACCTAAAATGTTTTCAAATTCAATCGTACCTAACTCGTTTTCACCTAAGACTGTACCTATACTCTCCATGTATAAATTTGTACCTATACCTTTTCCATCAAACCTAAACTTTTGCCATCTAAACCTGTACCTAAACTTTTTCCATCGAAACTTGTACCTAGCCTTTTTCTATCTAAACTTGTACCTTAACTTTTTCCATCCGAACCTATACCTAAACTTTTGCCACCTAAACCTGTACCTAAACTTTTGCCTTCTAAACCTGTGCCTAAACTTTTTCCATCTAAATTACTTTCTAATCATTCGCAATCCGATTCTCTATCCAATTCATAAAGTCCATCAGTATTATCATCCAATAAACTAACATTTGTCTCATTGCCACTTTGGGAATCAGTTCTCTTCACCGTAATCATTTGTAAAGTTTCCAAATTAATTTTCAAGTTGTAAGCTTCCATAAAATCCCTGCCCAGCACAACAATTAAATTGAACAAAACCTTTACTTCTTTTTTTCAAAATAAAACATACATATGTAACATTTTTCCATAGCTGTCAAGTCTACTCTTATTTAAACAATAATATGCTTTATCTTGAGGGTCTAATCTTATGTTTTTTGGTACATAAGAATATTTTATAAATGATACTGGGCTTCCTGAATCGATCAAGAATTCTGTAATAATTGACTGAAAGCTCTCATAAACAAAAATTTTAAATAAGCTTACATAGCTATTAGCAGCATCCTTCTTGTTTTTGGGGCATTTGTCGATGAAATGATCTATCGCCCCACATCCTCTTCGGCTTAGTGCACTCCCTTGCCCAGTGCCCTTTCCGGTTGCAGTTATAGCAACGCGTCTCCTTGCTTGCCGACTCCGCCTTCTCCGAGTATCTTTTCTTTCCTTCAGGAGCCCTTGCCGGCAACCTTATGTCGGCAAACGCTTTAGGCATTCTTCCAGGGTTTTCGAAACACTGCTGCTTAGCCTGAGTGCGTAAATTTTACTTCTCGTGCCAGCTTGCTTTTTTCTTCGAAGTAAACCGCAAATTTCTCGGAAGGTTTCCATAGCCGTGCCTTGAACTTACGTCGACTCGTTGCCGCCAAACGCAAGAAGTAACTGGAACATCTATTCTGCTTCTGCCCAGCGCTAAATCACACCAGATTTCGCCACTTTCGTACCTACCAGATTAAGTCACTGGGAAGCATAGGAAAGCTGAAGGTATCGGCAATCCTAGGCTTATTTACTGACTCAGCATGGTACTGAGAGTGATCGAGACAGTAAACAGAGGGAATGGAGCAAAAATGAGCTTAGCTCTAATTGGAGGCTCTAGACTTGGGCCTCACCGCTGTAACCTACCTACCTTGTCAGGGCTAACATAGGAGTTTGTATTACTCCTGTTTACGCCTAATTCTTCTACATAATTACCTGAGTTATTTTGAGAATAACGGTTTTGATCAGAATCATTCCTACTACGATTTAATTGAATATTACCAGGTGTTGAATTTGTGTAAGTGGGTTGTGTTAATTCTAAGTTTTCACTTGAGTTTTAATGGATGTCTCCATAGTCTTTCCTATGTACGAGGTGAGTTTATCCATTAGCTGAGCCTGCTATTGGCTAATAGTCAATTGTATATAATTCATCTCTGTTTGAGTACCAAGAGTCATATTCGAAGTTGTTGGTTGTTCTGATAAGACCCTATCCAAATTTCTTTTGTATGTGTTTCTGGTTGTCATTCCCCTTCTAGGAGGTGTACCTCGGACTCTGCCTGATGTGGTATTTCTTCTAGATAGATAATTATTATTATTTTCCTGATATTCGCTTACACTAGAGGTGCCAGCTACTGTGGCATTTAATTCAACGAACAAGGAATTATTGGAATAGGATCATTTTGATTCGTTGCAATCTGCATTGCAAGTGGTACATGTTTTTGTTTACTTTCTATATGTTTTATAATACACTGCTTATGAAATAAATGTCTGCAAGGTGCTGTTGCAGATAAAATTGTTGGTGTAAATGTTTCTTTATATATAGCGCAGCTGTTTTCGATACCTTATGACACGTCAACTGCCTTATCAGAACATCTTTTAGACATTAAATTATAATTATTGTGAATATTTGGTTTGTGTTTCTTTATGTCAATCTTCCTGTCAGAAAATCTCAGTTCAATCTATAATTACTAGTAGATAGCAGTTGGTCTATTGCCTTATGCTCTTGTTAACTAGAAATAAAATAAATAAAATAAATCGGACAATATACAACATATTAAAGTTTGAGTAAAATGTATTCCAAGATCAGATTGTAAACGATGTTGAGTTAAAAACGTATGGTGATAAGCTTTTGTGTGTTTCATATAGCTGCCTTCGGTCGATCAATTGCACTTTCAAATTGACTTGCATATTCCTAAATTACACTATCTCTCCAAATCGATACTCTCAATCCAATATAATTATTTATTGAAGTTAGTCCTATTTTTTCCCTATATAGGTTTAACAAGTGGAGAATATTGATTTAAATGTGACAGTAGAGCGATATTGTATATTAATGACAATGGGTAATTGTTATTGTTATTTAGTACTCCTAACCTTTAAATTTTCTTTCACTCCTTGATACACATGTAAAGTTGGTTCCAAGTTTACGTTGGCGTTGAGAGCTGCTGGTCAAAATGTAAATAAAGCTATTTTTAATAGCCGGTGTACGTGAGGCGATCCTGACAGACGTCACATAGCTTCCACTGCGCTCTGAGGTGAGAGGAATCAATAAGCTGGGTCTTCTGCCAGGTGAAGGTTTTTCCGCCGCCTCGCGGTAATAATAGTCAAGTGCTGAGCCACTGTATCCGATCTATGCAGAACTCTCACATAGCTTGGTTTATTGGAACGCTCCAGTCTTCTACTGAGGTGTCCAGTTCGCATTTGCCATGTGGCAGGTTACGTAACCGGAGGTAAGTCTCCTCTTGTCCGCTGCTTATGAATCGTATTGGAGTGAATTACGAGCCAAAGAAATTTTCGCCGGGTGGCGGAATTGGCTCGATTGTAATAGCCGTAGATCAGCGCGGTGTTATAGTCGGGGTCTCCGCCACCGATACGCCTTTGAAGCTGAGCCCTATGAAAATTTACGTTAATATTGGGTTTTACAACACGCCACTTTATTACCTTATCTTCTCGCACAAATGCATACTCTAATTATCTTTGATAATCACTTCTTTTCTCGTTTAAATAATAAAAAAAGTAAATAACTTTGAGACACGTGTAGTTTCCAGTTATTATTCTGGCGACGGCTGAAAACAATAACGTCGAGATGTAATAGGATAATGATTTGTGCATTGGGAAGCTGTGATCGGGGTGCGGGAACTGAACTCCCAGGCATATGCAGGAGCCTGTGGTGATGCTGATGGTACGTCTTGCATCGGTCACCACAGTGGCACTTGCGTTAGGAATGTTCGTGGGCCAAACTGTTGGAACAATAGCGGTTGCTTTAAACCGCGTTGAGCCTCTTCTCTGTACTGAGCATGGGGAACTGTTGGCACTTTCGAAACGGACGGATTTCACAGCAGACTCGGCAATGGAAGGAGTGAATGCCAGTAAAACGCCTGCAATTGATGACGTCGGATGGAGCGGTGAACGATGAAATACTTTGGATCGGTGCGGATACTGGGCGTGAAGGCTCAGGAGGAATCTGAACACTTGAGGAAGAGTTTCTGGGATGCAGAAAAGTGTGATGCCATCTGTGGCACGTAAGGCAGAAGTGGGCACTAGGGTAATCCCGCTGCTGGTGGCCGCGTAACAAACAATTTAAACAGATTTCCTTTCTTCGGACGAATTGTGCTCTCTTGAATACCTCTATCTAGAGGAAACGACGTCATATATGGACGGGGTGGTTTTTCCTGGAACAAAGGTCACACCATCTGACTTCGGAAGAATGGAGGCGACGCTCTGGGGCGCTCGAGTTGCAGTCTCGTGACCGAGGGAGTAGAGGAGATCTCGTAATGCTTGAAAGAGGGCTTGCAAACAAAGTGACTGTGTAGCTTGGAGTACCATAAAAGAATGATCTTTATTACAAAGTATGTACGGGTATATGTATAAGGGAACGAGAATTGCGAGTGTTCGTCAGAGTTCTTGCATTGGCGATTTTTGTTGTTGTCCATCGGCGCTACTCTTGCAGTTGCCGGGTCTGCGTTCTCTCCCTGTGGCTGTGGAGAGGGGCATGTTAACTCGATCTCTCCCTGTGGCTGTGGAGAGGTGTATGTTAACTCCTTCCCCCCAGTCCGAAGGGAAGGCCACAGAGAGGGAATGGCCGGATCGGAGCCAGGTGGTCAGGCGACTTGTTGTTGGTGTACGCCACGAACTCCGACGAATTTTGAATTTAACAATTTGTATCAAAAATGGTTATCTTAATGTTAAACATGTGTGTTGTGTTTAAGGTATAACATGATTTATAAATATGTTCATCTAATGCTAGCGTTACATTTGTTTACTTATCATATCTCTTATGTTGTATTTGTTCCCTATTAAATAACAATTTAGGGATAAGGTTTAGCGCACTGGCTAAAGGACTATCAGTTTAGTGTATCTATATTATAATTTATCTTATTACTATATATTGAAATGAATTAATGTTATTTCTGTCTTCCCCAAGTTCGTCAAAGAAAGAGTTTTGTGCATTTTCAAAGAATTTTTTTTTCGTAGATTATTTTTTGTTAATGTGGGCTTTTGTCTACCTTGTGTTTTTGCCAGATCTTTTATATTGGTTTGGATATTTTTCAGTTCCACTAATGTTTTGTCCGTCGTTATCATCTAGATTTCCCTGGATAGATTTGAGTATGGTCCCCAGACCATTAATAAGACCTCTTTTACTTCTAGTGTGCGGCAAGAATGTATCTATTTTGGTTTCTACCTGTTTGATTTGTTTCGTAGGACTTCTAATGATACTTTAAGAGCTGGGTTGTTAATAGAAGGATTCTGGAACTACGGGTCGAAGTACGTTGAGAATTATGTGTCAGTGTTAGTATTTATTGCTGGTTCTCCGGTGTTTGTAAATTTCCTTACTGTTTTTCTAATTTTTTGTTTGTGTAGCTTTTGACGCCTGTGTCTCTACCTACTTTGTGTAGTGAAAATCTCGGAGTTATCTTGTTTCTACGGTTTTCTTTTCTAAATACCGTATCATTAGGCTCGACTTGGACTGTCCTCGTTTAATTTAGCCAATCTTTTTTCTGTGGTCGAGTATAAGTGTTCCTGTACTTTTAGATATATGTCTTTTCTAAATTCGTTTAATTTCTTAAGATTGTCGTGGTGATTGTCGAATGTTATTGTTTTGTTGAATATGTGAGTTCTTCCGTGAAAGAGCTCGAAAGGGGTATAGGAAGTGCTGGAGTGTATTGCATTGTTATATGTTGACACAGCTTCTGCGAGTATTTGGTCATGCCCGCATTCTAGGCGTGCTTCCTTACTTTTGTTCATGATTATTCTGTATAGTTCGGTTAAGGCGGAATGCAGTCTTTCGACCGAAGCGTTGCCCGTTGATTGTTGCAATAAAGTTGTATGAGCTATTATTTGGAATTGGGTCAAGAGGTCGTTGAATGGACTGCCCGAAAATTCCGCGCCCTTGTCGAAAATTATTTTCTTTTGGTGCGCCGTAATGACATATAAATTGTAATAGGGCTTCGGCGACTTTTATTGAATTCCTATTGCTAAGGGGGTAGGCTTGCGTTAGCTTGGTGAATTTGTCTATAATGGTGAGGTTACAAGCATTGTTAATGAAATATATGTCTATATGCACGACCGCCAATGGTCCCTCTGGTGCGGTTGGGGTTTGCAACAGTGGTCTATGGGGGTGTCTATCGTACTTGAGGTTTAGGCAGGTATCGCAATTTTTTATCATTTTTGTGATAATGTCTTTTAAATGCGGAAAATAAATGTCCCTTTTTAAACGGTTATATGTTTCATCTATCCCCCTGTGATTGGTGTTAAAGTGGTATGCACGAATTTTGTTTTCCTGGTCATGGGGATTAGTGATTTCGGTTAGCCGTATTTCGCAGCGGGAAATTTTGTATAAGTCGTTTTCGAAGAAATAGTTGGTATATAATTCTTCTATTATTTTGAAAATATCGTCTGGTGCAAATATTGCGAATGTTTTATTCGGTTTCAGGATTGTTTGAAGAGCGTTTGTAACGTTCTGTGATTATGTGTCTTATTTTATGGGCAAATGGTGTTTCTATTTGTCTTGCAGTTGTTGATCCGGTACGGAATACTATTTGACTGTTGAAGTGATTTAGTGGTTGTGAAGCGATTGATATAATTTGTGGGTCTTCGTTTATGTTCAAGTTTGGCTCAATTCTGCTGAGTGCGTCAGCGACTACGTTTTGTGACCCTTTTTTGTATACGACTTCGTCGTAAGCGGCCAGGATAGTTTTCCATTGAAATAGTTTTGGATTCTGGCCTTGCAGTCTTTCTAACCAGATTAATGGCTTATGGTCCGTGACTATTTTGAATCTACGCCCGAAGAGGTATGGTCTAAAATGACCTACAGACCAAATGATAGCTAGCATTTCTTTCTCTATCGTAGAATAGCGGATTTCCGTATTCGAGAGTGTCCTGCTAGCGAAAGATATGGGTCTGTCATTAGTGTCCGGCCCTTGCGTCTGTGGTCAACGTGAATTATTTTATTAAAATTAGGGTATATGAGTATGAGATCATTACAAAGAAGATCTTTCGACGTTTCGAATGCTTGTTTAAATTCCTCATCTATTATTATAGATTTCCTTCCTTTTAACTGTCCTTAATAAATTTCCTGTAATACCCTAATAGTTCCAAAAATGACTTAATTTCCTTACTTGTCTTTGGGCAGGGGAAGTCTTTGATGGTTTGAATCTTAAGTGGATTTGGTTTGGCTCCTTCCTGGGTGACGATGTGTCCCAGTAAGCCGATTTTCTACCTTAAAAAGTGACACTTGCTCGGTTGGATTTTTAGATTTGCGTTTTGGAGTTTTATGAATACAGATTTAATATCTGCTATATATTTTTGGAGTGAGGGTGAGAATACTATTATGTCGTCGAGATAGACGAGACAGACGTTACCGACTAGATCACCTAAGACGTTGGAACGTGGCAAGGGCGTTGTTGAGACCGAAGGGCAATGCCGTCTTGCTTGCGTCGCGTGGGTTCATTTGAATTTGGTGAAAGCCACTTGCTAAGTCTATTGTTGTGAAATACATGGTCTTTCCTATGCTGTCTAGTATATCTGCAATGTTCGGAATATGGTATCTATCAGAGATCGTTTTTTCATTTAATTTTCGAAAATCGATTACCAAGCCACTTTTTTTCGCCTGTGATGTCCTCTTTCTTAGGTACTCCAAGCGGAATGGCTGCTTTTTATGATGTTCTGTTCGAGCATTTTTGAAATTTTCTTTCGAACTTCGTCTTTATGTACAAATGGGTAACGGTAAGATTTTGTGTGAATCGGTATATTATCTGTTGTTGGTATAGAGTGTTTAACGGCGTTAGAGAACATTAGTTGATTGTTTTCGCCTTGAAAAAGTATTTTGAATGATTTGCATAGTTTGAGAATATGTTGTTTTTCCACGATGTTGAGATGTTCCGTCTGAATGCTTAATTGTTGATTGTCCGGTAATTCTGTATTAGTTGCCGCGGACATGCAGTTTAAGTATTGGTGGGTTCGTGGGGAGAACTCTTCTGCCTGTAACGGTTCTTCCAGATAAAGTGTTTGGGTCTGGTCTGAGTTATCACAGACTTCGAAATAGGCGGTTCCTGCGATTGCGATGTATAAGCCACCTGTTATGACTATTTGATTATCCAAATTCGTGGTTTTATATATAAAGTCTCCCAGCATGAAGTTTACTGGGAGCGGTAGTCACATTTTGGTATTTTGTGGTAGGGTATGTAATGTATCTACAGGGTTTGCTCTTGTGAGGATTGGGATGGCGGTTTCTGGTGTTTCTAGTATGGAGTCGGAAAAGTTTATTTTTGCATTTAGGCCGGATAGGAAATTCATGCCTAGAAGACCATTGAAATGGGGGTGGAAATTAAATAGTAAGAACTTGAAATTGGGAATTTTTTTGAACTGTTTGAAGTTTATTCCATCTGTATATTCCCGAATTTTGAATGTGGATGAATGTGGATATTTATATCGGAGGTTAGTTTTTTGATGCGGTCTTCGTTAATAAGTGCTGGGTTTATGAATGAGTAGGTAGATTCAGTGTCTATAAGAAATTTGAGAGGTTTTGACACCATGGTTATCACCAGTTTGGTGATAGGAAAACAAATGGCAATGAAGATCCGTGACTCTTCTTGCTTATTAACCGACTGGCTTCCCGAGGCTTCTAGTAAAAAATTTGCATCATCGTTGATGTTACATAGTGGAGCACTTGGATTATGGTTGTTCTTGTCTTGGTGGTTTGGGGTCTGATCTGGCTTGTTGTTATTGTAGGAACCCCACCCAAAGTTTTGTCTATCGTGTCGACCATTACTATCGTTATTGGAATTATATTGACGTGTGAAGCGTCTCTTATCATTGTTGTTAAAATTTTGTTGTCGCTGTGTAAAGCGACTATTACTGTCATTGTTGCTGTTATCATGTCGTGGTGCATGGCGGCCGTTGTTGCCATTATTATAATTCTGTTGACCTGATATGTAGCGTCTATTGTAGTCATTATTGGGTGGTTGTCCTTTCGCATATGGGTGATTCCTGTATGTCGACCTGTCGCGAACGATTTTCTTGGTGTTTATTCAGGTTTCTAGAGAAGTTTAATTCGATCTGTCCGTACTCGTACGCTTTCTCGATTGTCTCTGGTCTTTGGTTCCTAATGGCTGACCTAAGTAGCTCCTTACTAAAAATGTATTTAGGCAGAATCTGTCATACTGGTCACGTTTGGCTGTGAGTGAGTGTCCACTAGCGTCTGTTTCTCTGGCCAGAGACATTAATTCGCTTCTTATTTTAGTGATTGGACCACTTTATTCGGATGGATTGGAAAAGACTAACCACATTAATTTGTTGTTTTTGGATGGAACAACTGCTAACGTTCCTGAAAATTATATTTACATTAGAAATATGTCAAGGTAAGTACAAATAAAACACAAAAAAAAAAATAATAATAATAAATAAATAAATAAAAATATATAAATATAAATCAAATACTAATTAATATTATAAATTTACCTTTTTAGATTACTGTCTTCGCAATTGGGAAAACGGCAGATGCAACGATTCTTCTGCAACAAATGCTTGAGTTATTCAACGAATAACGAAAGAGCAGAAAAACATGCGGAAATATGTAGCAGTGTGGTCACCGAAGCACCACATCCCAATGCGAAAGAGCTGGAGTACACCAATTTTAATCGCCAGCTGGAGATGCCCTCATTGTGTATGTCGATGTAGCAGAAAGTGAAGAAATCTGGCTATTTTGAAATATGGTAATGGTACGTATATAATGTATATAGAATAGTAATAATACGTAAAGTATAATTATATATATATGTATACTAGCGGCCCGTCCCTGCTTCGCACGGGCATTAAACATAACATTTAGAGTTGTTCATTTTAACACATTCATAATAATAATAATAATAATATGACACATATCCAACCATTTTTGCGTCGAGCTCCTAAAAAAGAGTAAGTAAAAAAAAATAAGAATAATAAAATTCTCATATTATTTAATTTTTTTTTTTTGTATTTATGTGTTTTTTTTTTTGTATATTTTTGTGTGTTTTTTTCTTTTCTTTTTTTATATATTTTTTTTTAATTTTTTGTTTTTTTTTTCAATTATTGAGGTCATAACCCTAAAAGAAAATACATTTATTTTGTTAGAGCTTCTCTGTAAACAATATTTGATGTTGCTTTATTTTGTGGCAGCAAAATAAATTGATTTTCATAGGCTCCGACTCGCGATAGACCAACATACAGTTGACCATGAGTAAAACATTTCTTTCGCAGTTCGATCCCTACTAATTCGAAGGTTTGGCCTTGGGACTTGTTAATTGTTAATGCGAAAGATGTTTTTACCGGAAATTGAAGCCGGATTGGCAGATCAGTTGGGATCATCGGTATCCTCGGTATACGATCTAGTTGACCACTTGCTGGGCCAGTGATAATAGTTGCTACTATTAAATTGTCTTTTAACTCCTTAATAAGCAGCCTCGTCCCATTACACATGCTCGGAGGGTTTAAATTTCTTAAAAGCATGATTGGGATTCCGATTTTTAACGTCAATTCATGGGGTGGCAGTCCAGAAGGGTTCAACGAATTTAAAAATTCCTGTGGATAATGGACTGCATCTTCAATATTCGTTACAGTGTCGATCGATTTGTATGTTTTTGTTTGGCCGGGGACTTTTTGAACAATCAGATTGTTTATTTCATTGACAGTATCATTCTTAGGTGATACTATAGCCCGAGAACACAGCCAATAGAAGTCTCTTTCGTGCAAATTCTCGATATCAGGGTATACAGAATCTATTAAATTTTCCAAATTATGGAGTATTTGGCCTAGAGACTCATCCAGAAGAATGTCACAATGACCGCTTAAATTTGGTGTTGGAAAAATTCCTTCCCCAAGTTTTAGCAATTGCTGTGGGAAATCGCTATCAGTGATTCCATGAAGATGAGCTCTCATATTTGTCCTTAATTTTAATGTTTCAATCGTAGTCCATAAAGGAGACGATTTCAAGCATGCCTTGATGATACCTGCTCGCGTGCCTCTGTTAATAACGGGGAGAGTCTGACGAAAAGGATTTCCTTAGATCCTGTAAGGTTCTGTTCACGGCCTCTATATGTGCTCTATGGCTCATCGTGCATTCGTCCCACATAATCAATGAGGCGTCTTGTAGTAATTTACCAATAGGTCCATTTTTGCGGATGGAACATGTAGATTGTTGTTCAAGATTGACGGATAGTGGAAGCTTAAAAGTAGAATGAGCAGTTTTGCCATCCTTCAAGAGAGTTGCAGCAATTCCTGAGGATGTTGGTTATGAAATGTCTGGATAGCGAATGATTATTTGTCAAAAGATTTTTTATTGGCTGTGGTGGTTCCTGAATACTGGGGAGACTAACTTTTCCAGAAGCACAGCACATGCCATTAGTTTGATCGACCCATTTTTTGGCTGAACACTTAGGGCTGATCTTATTCATGTCGCCGATTTGGACGGAAGACTGTTGAGCATAATCAATCTGTTGATCGTATCTAAAAGCCGATCTGTTACTGTGGGCTAAGACTTGATTGCCTCTGTTAATAACGGGGAGAGTCTGTCGAAAATCTCCAGCAAATACAAAAGTAATCCCGCCCATGAGAGGTTCTCAAATTTTGATCAGCTAGTTGCTCTGAACGCTGCAAACTGGATTATCGCGCGCGTATTTGAGCGGTTCTCATATTTTGTTTAGCGAGCCGTTGTGAATGCTCGGTACTCGACTCTCTAGCACGCGATTGTGCCATATATTGTCTATGAATTGAAAGATTTTCAGTTTCTGATGAGGATTCTTCATTTCGACGTATTTTTGATGCCCTGGCCTGGGAACTATTTCTAGAAAGTTGAGATCTTGATTTTTTAGGCATTTCAAAATGACAAAAGAAAAAATGCGCACGCGATGTAAGGTAGTTTTTTGATATTTTTTTCACACCTTGGATTACGTTATCGTAATTTTAGTAAGGATTCCTATTTTTTTTTGAAAATGAAATATATGTAGCTTATGTCACTCAGGAATGATGTTGCTTTCCAACAGTGAAAGAATTTTTCAAATCTGCCAAGTAGTTTCGGAGCCTATTCAATTCATACAAACAAACAAACTAAAAATCAAACCTTTCCGCTTTATAATATTTGTATAGATGTATAGATTAATTATATGTATATGTATTTTTGCAGTATAGGATAAATTTTGGGTGTGTATATTTGCTACACGACTTCGTTTGTATATTAATATGGTAATATAGTGTACTATAATATATTGTATGTATGCACGGGTCCTCTATTTATATATATATATTTGTATATATATAATATACAGTATATTATGTATGTATTCTTTACAAAGTAAAAAAAAAAATCTGTTGTGTGTATCCGATACGCAGTTTCCTCTTTTCCTTGCCTCCCTGTGCTTAGTGTAAGTTGTATGTCATTCGTGTAGTGCTGCTGTGTTTCCTTCCACCTTTGTTGTTGATTTTTTTTTTATATTATCGACCTCAACTGTTATGTATGTGATTTAGTAAATATTCAAATAAATATATATATATAAACAGTCGGCACAACATTTATTCGGACACCCGCGAATTCAACTTTATTCATTAATAAATCAAAAACTACGTAACGGAAACCAATATTTTATATTTTATATGAAAGATTAACATTCTAAGAATATGTTTTAACAAAAAAATGAAAAACTTGTTACTAAAACATAAGATACATAAATTCTCAAACTAAACAAAAATTCTTTTTTTCTAGCATAAAAATTATTCGGACTAAAAATTATTCGGAAACGTATAAAAAACGAAATTATTTATGATTTAAAATGTTTTAATATTTAGTGGGTCCTCCCTTAGCATCGATGACAGCTTGTAAACGTCGACCCATGCTTTTTATTAAGTTGCTCGTCTCAGTATTAGAAATATTTTCCCATTCATTTAGCAACGCCGTTTTCAAGGATTCCTGGGAAGAAATGGTATGTTTCCGTATCCTTTTTTCTAAAATATCCCATACATGCTCTATAGGATTGAGATCTGGTGATTGTGAAGGTGTTTTAAGCTGCTGGCATTTCCATATCAGCCACTCTTGCACCAATTACGAGGAGTGTTTCGGATCGTTATCTTGTTGAAACAAGAAAGTCTTCGGATCTAGCCCAAGTTTTTGAACACTAGGACGCAAATTTTCCTCTAAAATATTCTTATATATGGTCTTATTCATTTTCTCGTTAATGAAGACCATTTTGCCTACTCCACTCGCAGCTACACACCCCCAAACCATAACATTTCCGCCACCATGCTTTACAGTTGGGATCAAGTTTTTCTCTTTCATGGCTTCATTGGGTTTTCTCCAGACTTTTGGCGGGCCATCATGTCCAAATATATTAAATTTAGATTCGTCACTAAAAACCACGGTCTCCCAAAACGAATCTGGCTTGTTTACGTGCAGTTTGGCGCTTTTTTTTTGTTGATGGCAGAAATGTATGGCTTTCGGCGAGCCACTCTACCATGTAAACCGGCCTTATGTAGGTAGTTGCGGATGGTTTGGGCACAAACTTTTTTGTGTTGCTTCCTCTAGGTTCTTGCGTAGTATTGTGGATGTTGTTCTAGGATTCTGGAGGACGGTTGACACCACTTTCCGTTCCTCACGTGGTGTTAGAATTTTAGGCCTTCCAGCATTCCCATGATTTGCGGCTAATTCTCCGGTATTTAAATATTTTTTTATAACACTATGAATGGTGGAAGGTGATTTTCCTATTATATGACCAATTTCACGATAGCTACGATTTTCCAAATGTAATTTTAGAATGGATTTCCGTAAGTCTAGTGACAAATCTTGACCACGTCTCATTTTGTCCAATCTTGCCGCAAAACAAAGAAATCCAGCAATAAAAAGCACACCGAAACCAACTCCGAACAAATTCCAAGTAAAGTTCAAAAAAGAAACCCCGATTACCGTTGCATTTGGAAATAGAAGACACTAAAAGAGAAATGTACGAATAATTTTTGTGCTCCATTTTTCGCAGTTTTTTCGCTTTTGTTTCAATATTTTTAAAACTAATAGAAAAAATTTATATTTTTTTGGCAAAATGTCTTTAGAAAATAACTGTTTCCTTAAAACGTTCAAAAAAAGTGGTTAAAATTATGAAAGTTCAGACAAATAGTCTGCTGAACTTGTTAATACAGAGCGTCCGAATAAATGTTGTGCTGACTATATATTTTTTTTTTTATAGGTTAGTGAACATGTGACAACAGTAAACGTTGTTCGTGGAATATTTTGTTGTTTTCTCTTCTTGTTATTATTTTTTTTTTCAAATATAATATAAAACATATTTATAACATTTTCATTTGATTAATTTTATTGATTTTATTTTTCTAATATGATTCTATTTTCGTAGTGCGTAGTGTGTAAAAAGAATTCAACAGTGTACAAGCAATCGCGGCATCAAGTGTCGCTCCGCCACTCTGGCGCGTCATCAGCTCTTGGCGGCAGTCACTGCACAGCGACGCAACAAGAGTTTCACAAGCGGCAAAACACGAATACATACATATGTCGTGACATGGAATGTAGTTTAACTGTAAATTCGCTCTTTCATCATTGCTCTTTGTTCTCTATGTTTATTAGTTGCTATTGCTTTCTATCCTCATCCTTGTTTTGGTCGTGTGAAATTAGTATGGAGAGAGAACATTGAGAGGAGAAACTATGAGAGCTGTTGCTGTGCGAGGTCCCTGGTGCTGTTAGTGCGAGAGAGATGACTATATATGTTTGCAATATGAGAGAGGCAGATCGTCAGATTGTGAAATAAGAAGCGGTAGTAGTAATTTTGCGAGCAACACGTACAGACGCCAGGGAACTTGCAAGAATTGGCACAGTTCGAAAATAATTAAACAACATGGATAATAATCAATCTGAGGAAAACCTGACACATACATATTTGCTTGATATTTGCCAAAGGGAACAGTATAATATTTGCGCAGGTTTGATTTATTCTTCAACTTTTTTTTTTTTTTTTTTTTAGTATTCTTGTTTTTATGTATTTCATAATAGTACATTTGTGTTCATGTAAATTGATACATAAATAGAAACGATCCCGGTGCCTTAACAGCGATTGTTGTACATATATACGGTCGTTAATCGCACAACTTACATTAATCTTTGTAAACCACTGTATGCGGGATTGTCCCTTTGCGTTGTCGGCGATTGATGTACACATTGGCGAATCGGTGATATTTGAGGGCACGTTGTTATTTTTCGGTTCTTGCGCAGCGAGTTCTGGTTACAACGAAGTCTATTTATGATCTATTTTTCTTAGTATTCTTCTTCTTTAATGAACCACACTCGGCGACAGCGACGCCAGGCTGTCGCCGCGACAAACGGTTTCCCTCGAACTATAAAACGCACTCGACGACAGTGACGCCAGACTGTCGTCGCGTCATAACGGTTGTTCTCAGAAATGCAAAACCACAACAACCAATCGCAATTCATAGTGATGAAATTACTATTCTGATGAAATAACCAAAAAGCATACTCGTACTCTCTCACATACGCACACCAAGTGCTCTCCGACACACACACACGGTCTCGACACTCTGCAGTTTGAGATGTCGAATTTTTGATCTATTTATCATTTTTCATTTTTCACCAGTTTTTTTTTTTTTTTTTTTTTTTTTTTTTTTGAGCTGCTGTGTATTGATGATACCGGTGGCTTATCAGCGATTGATGTACACATATACGGTCATCGCACACAGCAGCTTGTTGGTATAGTAGTTGTAAATTGTCCCACACAAGCAAACCCGGTGCCTTATCAGCTTTTGATGTACACATATACGGTCGCTTGCATGGCATTTAGAATTTGATTTCGTTTATTTTATTTGCTCATTTTTTTGTGTCGCTCCCTCCTGAAATCCCATTTGCACTTGCACGTAATTGTGTTTTATTTCCTTTTGCAGTTGTTCTCTCTTTTAAGTACGTACAAAGAAGTATGTACGGGTATATGTATGAGTGAACGAGAATTGTGCGTGTTCGTCAGAGTTTTTGCATTGGCGATTTTTGTTGTTGTCCATCGGCGCTAGTCTTGCAGTTGCCGGGTCTGCGTTCTCTCCCTGTGGCTGTGGAGAGGGGCATATTAACTCGTTCTCTCCCTGTGGCTGTGGAGAGGGGCATGTTAACTCTCGCGGTTGCCGACCTTGGCGGAAAATGCTCTCAGCGTCTAACTCGTCTCACGTTGGAATCTCGGCCTTGTAATGAATTTATTGTTCCCATATGGAAAGTGAAAGTTTGGGAAGCTTTGAGGAAACCAAGTACACAAAGAGACAGTCTCAAGCTTCGACCTGAATGAAGTACATCTCTAAGGCCGTTAGACAACTCTGTATGGTTCCTTGCAACTCTTTTAAAGTGCCTGCGGACTCTTTGGGGGACAGCCTGGATGTTAAAGAGAATTTTTAACTGCCTGTAATATCTTTGTTAAAACCCTCGTTGGACAGTGGTTCCTTGACAACAATGGCGTGCGCATCCCCACTCGTCTTTGAGGCGGGAGGAATTGATTCGTTGCCTTAGCTAGACACAGAGCATGCGCCACTGCATTACCCGGAGTACAGGATAATTCAGTGCCCATTGCCCAGCCGGCGACCTCGTGGAGGGTTCAGCTGGAGAGTTTTTGCCAGCCATAAAAAAAGAATCCCAAAATAAATTGAGCTCCGAAAAAAAAAAAAACGAATTGTGGCGGCAGAACCAATTTAAATTGTTGCCACTGGAGTGCAGGTGTCGGATCGGGAAAGCTGTCGAAAGAAGAGTTTGAATTGTCTTAATATTTAAAATAGTGAAAGCACTAAACGGCAACAACAACAACGCGGCGGCTAAGTTGAAACAATTTTGTGGTTGCGTTTGGGTTTTATTGCTGGTTGTTTTGCTCACTTAAAATTTTTTAAATTAAATTATCGGAGGTAAATTCCTTGAATCTGAGAAATGTATTAGAAAATATATGGGCATGCATGTAAATATGAAAAAATTTGTATGTGTAAGGGCATGTATTGGCACAGTGGAGCGTCGAGGAGTGGACTGTATTGAAGATGAGTGAACAGAAAAATTATATATCGATAGGGCACACACCAGAAAACAATATCTCGGCAGCAGCGGACTGTTTGGCGAACAGGGAAAACTAGCAAAGCAAGTTCACTCCGGTTAGCGGATATTAATGTGGGATTCGAAATAAGCGGGTTTCCTTCGCGGCATACTCGAAGCAGGTTAAGCTATATGGCAACACATAGTCAGTTCAATATTTAAATAAAAGCCGATACTTTGAAGAACAAATAAAAAATCTAGAAGTAAGGAGTCGTCGTTTGAGAGAGAAGTTGTGAATAAGAAGACGCTGTGTGCAAAAGCGAAATATGAACTTGTGAAACTAATATAAGCACTTTTGCTTAAACCAATCCCGTAAATAAATTATTGTATGTGAATCTTAAATAAATTCCTAAAATTTGGGGGCTCAACCGGGATGGACCCAAAAATTAAGTGCGAGACAATTAGAGAGTGGCGAGGTGCGTTTTCACACACAAATGTATATGAACAAAAATTGCGAATTGTGGTGAAATACAAAAACTGGAGGGAAATGCATGAGTACAGTTGCAGATTCCTAAGACGACGGCGAAGAGCAGCATTTTTTTGCATGTGTAAGTGCATGTGAGACGAGCTGGAAAACGTGCAAGGGAAACGCTTGCAGAAGTATCGACTGCAGTCCAGGAGGCAGTGCGTCAAAGACCGTCAGAGCGGCCGTCTGAGATCCGGCCGGTCACGGTGAACTACTTTGCAAAGGCTGTGTAAGGCGTTGGGAGCAGCGTTGGGCAGAGGCGAGCGGAGCAAGTCAGGAGCGTAAGGCGGAGACTGGAAGAGCTGAGGCGAAGTGACGAAATCTGGAGCAGGCGGATCTTCGTGGTTGATTACAAGCGGGCAAGCAGCGACGGTTACAACCTGGAGGGCACGAAGCCTAAATCAGAGGTCAAGCAAAACTTTGTGGCGAGGCAGTTGGCAAGGATTCCTGGGTTAGCAAGCAGGCTGGAGCACGCGGATCTTCCTTAAAGTAGCAGAGACGCGGTGACGAAATATGGATTTATATAGTAACCGCAATACGATAAGCAGTACGATATAAGCAGTGCATCAAAATAGTTGCAAACCGGAACGGTACGGAACAGATAACCAATCGGAACTGGCTGAAAAACAGTCAAAAGCTGACTTTACCATTAAGATAATATCAACCATTGTAAACAAAAAAGTTTCTCAAAATGCAACTCGAGGAAATAATGTTATTGAGATGTGAGGATTTGCGCGCAAAGCTAGGAAAATTACATTTAGTAACAACCGGTTGGAAGCGTGATTTATAGGATATGCCCCTTGCTCATTTTGGCATTCAGGATGATGAAGATAACGATCGAATCTGTAGTTACCGCTCTTGATCGTAACGCGCAGGAAATGCCCACAAGCCGTTCTTTGTTTACACTTAAAGACGTAGAAGGCAGCATATCAATTTTTGCAGGAACAGGTAGCCCAGATGTAGATCAATGGATAGTGGAGGAGGAATGGAGAGGAATGCGCTTTGACAGTTGCTTGAACCAGCTTTAATTATTCATTTACTCCAAGCAGTTGCTAAGTGGAGCCGCAAAATCATTCATTCGCAGTCAGGTTAATATTCGCAACTGGGATTCTCTTGTACTATGCGCACTTATCGAATCCCTACTGTACTTATATAGAGCACCAAGACATACATAATTTATATGTATGAATACACTGTGACACTTTGTTGCAGTGTTATTGTAAACATCCCAATTCAAGTGCATGTGTAACATGATCACATATATGCGCTATGAACTTAAAGTGCTGACCACGCGTTTCCTCGCTGGCCACCGCACTTTTATATACATAACAAAGAGCGCGCATAACACATTCCTTCAGCCAATATATATATATGTATACATAATGCAGCCGCTCCGCTGCTGGCTTTACCGGCAGCGCAGCTACGCGGCTTAGCCTAAGTATAGCCTTAAAGATTTTGTAAAAGTCAGATATTGTCCAACAATTGGAGCGACACGTATATGTTGCTCCAAAAAAAATAATAACCAAAACAAAAACCATTGAGTATTACACTAAAAAGGACTTTATTAAATATGACAGTAAAAGTTCACCACATGGCGACCGTGACCGTGGTCTTGTAAGACCAAGGACATGAGTAACATCAAGAACAACAGCGACATCGGCAAAGGAAGCTGGACAACAAAAGCAATAGAGAAAAACCACATCTGAGTGAGTAGAGATGAGTAATGGGCAAGCAACGCGGTGGTATAAAATACAAAATAAATAAAAGAATAGCCAAACTAAAGTGGCTAATATACAACAAACAATCGCCACCGCCTGCATGGTCTACAGCCCAGAAGTTACAAACTGAGCTTGACCATCTTATAAAGACCCTACGGGTTAAAAAAGAAGCCTTTTACTCTAACTCGCCAGATAATAATCAAATAAAGAACTTGTTAAAACCAAATCCTATCCACATTCCAGCAGTACTGCCGAAACTAAAGAAGAGATGTCCTGTTGACTGCGAGGGACCAGTATTCTCACCACATTGCGTTGCTACGTGCAACCAGAAGGAGCAATAGCCTGTGCCAACCCAGCACCGGCAACGCCGCGCACATCAAGCGGGCCAAGGAACCGACAGTGCCACAGAGGGCACAGAAGCTGGCCGCACTACAAAGAGTGCAGGAAGCATGATGATAATGATAAATATAGAACATAAAAAGAATACTTATAATATAAAACAAAATTGTAAAATCGTGCGAAACTCTTTTTGCTCGATATTAGTCCCTATAGCTGTACGAAAATTAGGTAGGAAACTGTCAAACCAAAAATTTTTCAAATGAAAATTATTAATCAAAATGTAGGTTATGAATAACAACAGTATAAGTAAATATCCAGATTCTCAAATAAGTCAGAAAGAATACCCATATAAAAATAAAATTACATTAAAAGAAATTAATTATCCAACTGATATGGGGTTAATAGACAGTAAAACAGTGGACTCCACTGCAAATGTCATTAACAAAGTTGAAGTTGAGAATAGAGACATGGGTATAATAACCACTATATTGATTATCATCGTAGTAATAATGTGTGCTAATGTATTTTTTTTAAATCTATAAATTGCACAATAAGTGCCTAAGGAAAAAATATTTAAGCAAGGCAAATGACCTGGATAAAATTTAAGAAAATTTTAAAAATATAAAACAGCAGCAAAGATTGCATAAAACAAAATTTTAAATATATTTTTGCATTCTAACAATATATGTATATATATAAAATTGAATTCAATTTAGAATACTAAATAATTTCTTATCCAATCTATGTTTGTTCTTTCGTTTGGCACAATTTATATCGAAGACTCTATAAGCATGAAATGGAATGGCATCTATTGAATGCCGAATTAGTTGAAATCAAATTACAATTTGATAAATCATACAAATGTTTAACTCAAAATAGGAATAGTACAAACGTGACTATAAGTAAGCACGCAACGATATTAGTTGCCTGTTTCAATCAAGCGCGATCATTGATTCACGACAACAGAGAAAAACTAAATACTCACCATTGGTCGTATGTATCAAGATGTTTACATAGATTAAAAAATAATCTAAATAATATTAAAACAAAGTACTCACTGGATATAACAATACCCTCAATATTAAAGATGATCTACATGATCTAACAATACCAGCGGTAATAATTTTACCAGAGCCATCCGAATCTGAACCAGAGTCCGTAATCGAAAAAACAGTAAACATGGCTATGACACAATTAGAATATCTAAAGTTAGCCTCATCGATAATACCTGAGTTCGATGGAAAGGCAGAAAACCTAACGAGTCTCATAGACGGTTTGAGTCTAATTGATTCAATGAAAGGTTCTCATGAAACAGTTGCTATTAGTTTAATAAAGACAAAATTAAAAGGCCATGCAAGAAAGTTAATAACAAATGAAGCGACAATTACAGCCATAATTGACAAACTAAAGTTTAAAGTAAAAGGAGAATCAGTAGAAGTACTTTCAGCAAAATTACTGAATCTACAACAAAAACAGAAAACGGCTAACCAATATGTACAAGAAGTAGAGAAGTTGACAAAGGCCCTAGAAGGAGCCTATATCGACGATGGACTAACTTCAGAAATAGCTGCTAAATACAGCACAGCACATGCCGTTAAGGCAATGGTTAAAAACTGCTCAATAGATAGGGTAAAATATATCATGGAAGCTGGCACGTTCAGCACCATGGACGAGGCCACATCGAAATTTGTTAATAGTTGCACAGAAGCAACAGGGCACGCTAATAGCGTCCTGTACTTCAGTGGGCAACAAAACAATAATAGAGGTAGCCGTGGAAGCTACCGAGGAAGTGCCAACTACAACAACAACGGCAATCTCCGATACAATAACAATAATAGAGGCAGAGGACAGTACAGAGGAAATTACAGGGGTCGCGGTAACTCAAGTCGCGGCCACGATAACAATAACCCCTCTAACGGACGTGTAACACAGAGCAGTTCGGAAAACTGCCAGACACCTTTAGATACCCAAAATTAAATAAAAAAGTACACACAATAAACTTTAGTCTGAATATGTTTGTAACCTTCAAGAACATTTCTACAAACAGTACTCTCACATTTCTGTTAGACACAGGAGCAGATATATCACTAATTAAAGAAAACTCAGATGTCTTTAATAACATCAATAAAGAAAAAACTGTAAATATTCAAGGCATTGGACATGGCATTTTCACGTCCAATGGCTTAATCCAAATTGAGCTACAGACAGACAGATATATTATTCCACATAATTTCCATTTAGTCCCTAAAAATTTTGCAACAAAATTTGTGAGTGAATAATAGGAGTTAACTTCAGAAAAACCTTTAATTGCAAACTAGACTATGAACCAGAAAATAATTGGTTCATACTAAGACCAAATAATCTAAAATACCCCATTTATGTTCCAATAAAATTCAGCTCCGGTAATAATTTAATACTATTACCAGCAAGATCTAAAGTTGTCAGAAAGTTAGACATTAACTCAATAGAAGATAATGTCTTAATTCCTAACCTAGAAATTACATTTGGCAAATACAGTGGCAACATCTAATAACGCATTTGTCCGTTTACTGAATACAACCAATAATGACCAATTAGTCGACATAAATAATATCAATTATAAAAGAATTATGAAATAATTCAAACAAACCAAAGTTCGAGAACAGAAGAAGTCATAGCTCAATTACAGAAACATTTTCCAATACAATTTAAGTCACAACTCACTGAAATATGTTCAAAATATAGTGATATATTCGGACTTGAATCCGAATACATCACAACAAATAATTTTTACAAACAAGAATTAAGACTAAGGGATAAAGAACCAGTGTACATAAAAAATTACAGAACACCGCATAGTCATCAAGAAGGGATAAAGAAACAAGTAAATAAGCTAATAAAAGACAATATAGTTGAAGAATCTGTATCCGAGTATAAAGCCCTCTTTTATTAGTACCCAAAAAATCACTTCCAGGTTCAGACGTTAAGAAATGGAGAATAGTAATAGACTATCGCCAAATAAATAAAAAATTACTAGATCAACTAGGTAGAGCTAAATACTTTTCATGCCTTGACCTTATGTCAGGATTTCATCAAATAGAGCTAGAAGAAAGCTCAAGAAATACAACGTCATTTTCAACAAACAATGGATCATATCGCTTCACGCGACTGCCATTTGGTTTAAAAATAGCGTCAAAATCATTTTTAGAGAATGATGACAATAGCACTCTCGGGTCTAGAACCATCACAAGCATTCCTTTATATGGACGATCTAATCGTCATTAGATGTTCAGAGCAACATATGATCAAAAACTAATCAATGTTCGTTCTTTATGCACGAAGTGACATTTCTTGGTCAAAAGTGCACAGATAAAGGAATACTTCCAGATGACAAAAAGTTTGATGTCATCATGAATTATCCCGTACCACATGATGCGGACAGTGCTAGACGATTCGTTGCATTCTGCAACTATTATCGACGTTTTATAAAAAACTTCGCCGACTATTCACGGAACATAACAAGATTATGTAAAAAGAATGTCACATTTTTATGGACAGACGAATGCCAAAAAGCATTCCTGTATTTAAAAAAGAAACTTATGGAACCAACCCTTCTGCAATACCCCGATTTTAGCAAATAATTTTGCATAATCACTGATGCAAGTAAGCAAGCATGTGGAGCAGTTTTAACCCAAAACTACAACGGACTCCAATTTCCAATTGCATACGCATCGAGAGCGTTCACAAAAGGTGAAAGCAATAAAAGTACTACAGAATAGGAATTAGCAGCAATTCACTGGGCGATATTACATTTTCGACCATATATATATGGAAAACATTTTATAATTAAAACGGATCACAGACCTTTAATATTTTTATTTTCCATGGTCAACCCAAGTTCAAAGTTGACACGCATGCGGTTAGAATTAGAAGAATATGACTTTACAGTCGAGTATCTAAAGGGTAAAGACAATTTTGTAGCAGACGCTCTATCCAGGATAACAATATCCGAATTAAAAGACATACAAAATAAAATCCTGAAAGTCAATACCAGGTACCAAAGTAGTCAGAATTTCTGCGCAGAAAATAAAAAAGTAGAATTGCCAAGGCAATCTACAGAAAAAGTTTCTCAGCCCAACGTATACAACGTCATTAATAATGACGAAGTACGTAAAGTAGTGACCTTGCATATAAAAGATATGCTATGTCTCTTTAGACATAGTAAGAAGATTATTGCAAGAATAGATATTGGCGATATATATACAAATGGAAATATTGATTTAGGTCAACTATTCCCAAGGCTTGAAAAAGAAGCCGGTATATTAAAAATAAGCCAATTAAAAATAGCACCGTGGGAAAGTATTTTTGAAAAAATTTCAATAGATAATTTCAAAAATATGGGCAATGAAATATTGAAAACATTAAGAGTAGCGCTACTCAACCCGGTGACTATAATAAATAAAAATAAAGATAAAGAAGCTATACTGTCTACACTACATGATGATCCAATACAAGGAGGTCACACAGGCATTACATAAACCTTGGGCAAGGTCAAAAGACATTGGTACTGGAAAGGTATGACTCGTGATATAACACAGCATATCCAGAAATATCAAAAATGCCAGAAATCAAAAATAATAAAACATAACAAGACCCCATTAACCATAACTGAAACACCAGTAAAAGCTTTTGACAGAGTTATAGTGGATACAATTGGTCCATTACCAAAGTCAGAGCAAGGAAATGAATATGCAGTCACACTTATATGTGACTTGACTAAATATTTAGTAGCTATACCAGTCGCAAAAAAAAGTGCAACAACAATAGCAAAAGCAATATTTGAATCTTTTATTCTCAAGTACCGTCCAATGATGACGTTCATTTCGGACATGGGAACGGAATAAAGGAATTCATCATCACCAAACTGTCGGAACAATAGAAAGAAGTCATCGAACATTTAATGAATATATACGCTATATATATTCTGACTGGGACGTATGGCTTCAATATTTTGTTTATTGTTTCAACACAACCCCTTCTATGGCACAAAGCTATTGTCCATATGAATAAGTATTTGGAAAGACAAGCAGTCTACCAGAATACCTCAATACCATAAGTAGTATAGAACCTATATACAAATTAATAAATGTCCCCTGGCAGCAATCGATGTGTCGGCAGCGGGAGGGGTTGTGCCGGGCAAGTCAGCCTAGCGGTCTTCCTTCTTCGTTAGGAATTATGTAGGGAGGAACTACCTCCGTTATCGTTGGCCCTTGAGGCACAACAACCAATAATAGAAAATGTGTAACGGCTGAGCCGGAATTCAAATC
This sequence comes from Drosophila bunnanda, assembly GCA_035046265.1. NCBI lineage: Eukaryota > Metazoa > Arthropoda > Insecta > Diptera > Drosophilidae > Drosophila > Drosophila bunnanda. The sequence continues at coordinate 162,069 of JAWNOB010000152.1, forward strand.
CAAGAGCGATGGCTCTGTCTTTATTGAGATATCAAAATGAACTGAACTTAAGAACTAACAAAAGTGGAACTCATAGCGGCCACTCCAATGGGCAGTGCTTGCCGGCTATGCACGAGCTTCCGGCCAGACGCTGGGTCAGCAATTTGGCCGGAGCGAGCTTTCGGACGATCGGTCATTGCCGTCGCCCGGTTGACTTAGTTAACTACTCCCCCTTCAAGATCAAGGCCGCCCTCGGCCGACCCTATTTGGGCAATCACCTCCTTTAGTTGGGCCGTGGATCTCCTGGCCTGGGTGACTCGCCGATAAGTGAGGCCGATACAAATCAACGCGCAGCAAACTGCTCCCGCGACTAGCACTATCTGGTGCGAGCGGTAATTGTTGACTTCCTCTCCAAATCTCTTGATATGCTCCAGGTTACGTTCACTCAAGCGGTGAAGGTATGGGAGGCTAAGAATATTGTGCTCTAGAGAAATGTTCAGGGAAGGTGAGCTGGCCAATCCTGGTGCCCTCTTCTGGGCCATATCATGATTGATATATCGGGTTTCATTAACCGTGGCACTCTCGATGAAGGTGATAAGGTGTGTTCCTTGCAAGTGGACGTAAGTGCCATTGTCCACGCTCACACGAGCCGGGCGATCGTTTATGATGAGGGCTCCCTCGTCCACATGGGTGATGGGATGCAGGTCGCTATGCTGGATGTCGCAGTGCGCAATCCCTCCCGCGTGGAGTTCCTGGGCGCAAGATCTTCTCAGCGCCAGTTGGCAAAATGTGACTCCTGATGACACGGAGCAGTTTTTTACCGTGTGTATCTCTCCATCGCAGTCCGCTATGACCTTGTCCTCCAGTCTGAGCATTGTGTCGTGATGTGACACGGGAAAAATTGTGATTTTAACGCAAGCTGACTTAATTTTAGGAAACTTAATAATGAAATGAATAATGTTAGTGGATTGTAAAACTTTAACGGACGCAACGGACAATATATCTTTGATGGGGGTATCTGTGGTTTCAATTGTGTGGGTGAGCGACAGCTCACTGTGAATTGTGGCTGCGCTAGAAAAAGCTTCTTCCTCCCCCAGAACGTTAAGTTGCTGTCCTGAGAGGGCATCCGCAACTAGGTTTTCTTTTCCGGGCTTGTAAAACATTTTGGCGCCGGACTCGTCGATGCGGGCTTTCCATCGTTTGATTTTCGCATTCGGATTGGATTCCGATACTGCGAACGTCAGCGGTTGATGGTCAGTATAGATACTTATATCTTTTACTGCATATAAGTAATGTCGTAATTTGGCCAGTGCCCAAACTATGGCTAACAGTTCACGCTCGTTAGTAGCGTAGTTAACCTCCCGGTCCTTCAGGGTCCTGGATATCATAGTAATGGGTCTTCCCTCCTGGGACAGTACTGCGCCAATGCCATGCGCCGAGGCATCCGTCGTTAGATCGAACGCCTTCTTGTAGTCGGGATAGCTGAGGATAACATCCTCTGAGGCCAGAATGTTACGCAACTTATGGAAAGCAAGCCGTTGCTGCTCGCTAAATTGCACCTGGATATTCTTGGACCTGTGCCTACTGACACTTCCATGCTCCCCTTTAAGTATTTCAGATATGGGCCTAGCTATTGATGCGAAATCTTTGATGAAGCATCGGTAATAACTGGCCAGGCCAAGGAACGATCTCACCTCGAATACATTTTTCGGTTCAGGGAATTCCTGTATGGCCTTGGTTTTTTCTGGGTCTGTTGTGGCACCTTTATTAGTGACAATAAAGCCCAAGAAACTAACGCTCTTTTTAAAGAAACGCGATTTTTGTGCTGACACCCTCATGTTGGCGTCGTACAGGCTCTTAAGAACCCAATCCACATGCCGTATGTGGGCGTTTTCGTCTTCTGAGAAAACGATGACATCATCAACATAGACATAGCAAAATTTGCCAATCTGCTCTCGCAGTATGTCGTCGATGGTTCTTTGGAAGATGCTGGCAGCATTCTTCAACCCAAACGGAAGCCGGCGAAACTCGTATTTTCCTCCGTTTACGGAAAAGGAAGTCTTTTCGCGGTCACGCTCTGCCAGAGTGATCTGGTGGTAGCCTGACTTCAGATCAAATGTCGTGAAGTATTTGGCTTTGCCTAAATTCCCTAGTATCATAGAGATATTTGGCATGGGATAGCGATCTGGTATCGTCCTCTCGTTCAATTTGCGAAAGTCCAACACGAGTCGCATTTTGCGGTTGCCCGCTTCGTCAGTGCCCTTTTTGTCTACTACCCATATTGGGTTATTGTAGGGGGACTTTGACCTTTGTATTATGCCATTTTTTAACAGCTCTTGGATTTCGCTGTTGACAAAATCTGCAGCCCCCATTAGGTATGGGTAAAGCTTGGCATAAATGGGCTCCTCGCTTACCGTCCTGATGGTAGCTACCACCGACGTGTTGTAAGGCAGGGCCTCGTTGGGGTTTGCAAAGGCTTTCTTTCGTTCGCCAAGCATTTTGATAAAGGCCTCTTTAACTAGAGGCGGTGCGTCTGAGCAATCAATGTTGGTAAAATTGACGTCAGGGCACGATTGGAACTCTAACTTTTCTACTTCGGAGCCCCATTTGAGGTGGCCGGAAGCTAGACAAAGCGATGCTCCTGCCTGTTTTAACAGGTCAAGACCAATTATGGCATCAAAGGAGGACAAATCTGGTAATATGAAGAAGGTGGCCTTTCAGTGATAGTGGTGACGCCATGGATCGAATGTATCGTGAATGGCGATTCTACTGGGCGGACACCTTTCAATCCCTCGTATGGACGGATGAAATTTTTTGCCGCGCCCGTATCTATTAAAAGTCTAATATCCACCCCCGCTACTCTTCGTCTGATGACGGGTAGCAGGGATTTTCCCCTAAAAAATTTATTGCGTCCGAATCATATTCGTGGACAGCATCGTCCTTGATTTCTTGTGCCGCGCTTGAAGCTGCGGCGGTGTAATCTTCGGTTTCGTTTGGGCCCTGAGTAATGTGGTTTACCCTCTGCCTTTTGTGCGGGCCGGATCGATCGGATCCGGCCGGCTTTCTATTTTGGTAGGCCGGCGCTTGAGATGGCTTGAGCATCCTAGACATTGAAGGGTCAACATCCATTGGCTCTGGCGTGTTTTCACGACGCCTGTCGCTGCTCGGAGCGGAGTGCACCTGAGCCTTGTGTTGTTTAGTGAAGTGCGGGTTTTTGCCCGCACTCACTTGGGAGTGCCCTTAATAGGACGTTTGTTGGCGATCTTGCGCCTTTGGAACTTGCTTCCTGTCCCTATCCTCCAGGCTCTTCGCGAACGATGCTGCGAAGGTGTACCTCTCGTGGTTTGATTCCACTTCTTGAGCCAACGCCAACGCAGTTGGCATGTCCTTCGGCTTTGCCGCGAAGAGGACATCGGAGAGACTGCGCTTGAGGCCCGAAATAAAAATGCGGAGCGCATCATCCCGGAATTTTTCGCATAAAATTCTTGCCGCCGATGCTTCGTACGACATAGTTGCCTTATTAGTAAGCAAGGTGAGTTTTTTCTCGACCTCGTCATAGTATTGCAGAAGCGTGAGGCTTCCCTGTCTGAGGGTACCCATCTCCTGCTCGATGACGTGAATCTGTCGCTTGTCACTATATGTGAAATCGAGGCGGTCTATAATCGCATCAAAATTCAATATTGTGCCGAATGAGGATAGCACTGCATCGGCAGGGCCCCTAATCTTACTCCTAATTATGACTACCGCCTGATAATGGCGTGAGCTATTAACATAATTCCTAAAAATGTAATATGCGGCTTCTGCCGCTTGCCGCCAAGATACGTATGTTTCTTGTGCCCCCGTAAATTCGGGCAGGCATTTAACGGCATCTAAAGGCTCGTTGCATTGAACATCGCCTTTGATATCAATGGGCTCATAAACCTTGATTTTTGGAGCCTCTGCTTGTGTGGGTGCGACTTGCAGCGCTGCTACCTGGGCGGCCAACTGCTCTATGTTGACCCTATCTGCCAAGGCATGGTTAACCGCGGCCTGAATTATAATTTTTAGATGCTCTGGGTCCATAATTCCTACTGGGTTAGCACGCGGGGGCCCTTCACTATCAGACTCTGAGTCACTAGCGTATGGTTTATTCTCCCTGTACCGCTGGAATGGAGAGCTCATATGTGGCCAAGTTAAATCGCACTGGTAGAGGAATGCTTGTTCAAGCTATTCTGCCCATGAAGGCAGTTGGCATGGCAAGGGGTGTGCGGGGTCGGAGACGCCGCTCTAGCAACAAAGTAAATGAGCTCGTCGAATCGAGCCGGTGCCCTGTCAAGCAGCGATAGGGGTATGCGGGGACCGAGCCTCCGCTATGAGAAACAAAGAAGTGAATAACAACAATTTGCCACACAAATGCATATGCAGCAGTATCGGGTTCCCAGCAGTGGAGTGAGGGCAATAAAAAAAAATGTATTGCGAGGCAAATACTAAGAATTTAGGGTCTAAGCAAAAAGACACAACGAATAATATAAATAATTTCACAATTTATGAATATCCAAACGGCAGAATTAAACGCCGATATTAAGTGAAAAATAATTTTAAATAAATTCACGACTAATTTGTTAGTTAACGGTGGCCTAGTGCTAGAGATATCTAGCATCTGTACCTATTTTTGGCAATAAAATGCAAACAATACACAGACAGCATAGAACAAGTACTATTATCGCACATATAATTCACCATTAAATTGTCAATCAAATAATGAGTTAATTAATCTTTATTTAATATAAAGTTAACACAAAAATATAAAAGTGGAGCTGCGGAAATTATTCTGGCAGCGATTTATTTCATTTAGTTTGAAGCTAAACTAATGCAGATATAGGAAAGCATATAGTTGGAGATGCTCACTTACATGTTTCCCCAATTTGTTACAGTGGGTACTTTTAGGTGTTGGGCGCCAATTAATAAATGTCTGATTTTGCCGGGCAGTCAGCCTAGCGGTCTTGAATGGATGTAGGGAGAATTATCCTCCGTTATCGTTGGCCCTCGAGGCAAATTAGAAATGTAAGGCTGAGGGCGGACGATCGGTCTGATTGCTCTCGCCCGGTTGACTAGTTAACTTACAACATAGATGATTATGCTAGAGAAAGTAAATATAAATTATCATGTCCCCTGGCAGAGTCATGTTCAGGGGAGGGGTTGTCAGCTTTTTTCGTGGAGGAACTACCTCCGTTATCGTTGGCCCTTAGGCACAACAACCAATAATAAAAAATGTGTGACGGCTGAGCCGGAATTCAAATTCAAGAGCGATGGCTCTGTCTTTATTGAGATATAAAAATGAACTGAACTTAAGAACTAACAAAAAGTGGAACTCATAGCGGCCACTCCAATGGGCAGTGCTTGCCGGCTATGCACGAGCTTCCGGCCAGACGCTGGGTCAGCAATTTGGCCGGAGCGAGCTTTCGGACGATCGGTCATTGCCGTCGCCCGGTTGACTTAGTTAACTACTCCCCCTTCAAGATCAAGGCCGCCCTCGGCCGACCCTATTTGGGCAATCACCTCCTTTAGTTGGGCCGTGGATCTCCTGGCCTGGGTGACTCGCCGATAAGTGAGGCCGATACAAATCAACGCGCAGCAAACTGCTCCCGCGACTAGCACTATCTGGTGCGAGCGGTAATTGTTGACTTCCTCTCCAAATCTCTTGATGTGCTCCAGGTTACGTTCACTCAAGCGGTGAAGGTATGGGAGGCTAAGAATATTGTGCTCTAGAGAAATGTTCAGGGAAGGTGAGCTGGCCAATCCTGGTGCCTTCTTCTGGGCCATATCATGATTGATATATCGGGTTTCATTAACCGTGGCACTCTCGATGAAGGTGATAAGGTGTGTTCCTTGCAAGTGGACGTAAGTGCCATTGTCCACGCTCACACGAGCCGGGCGATCGTTTATGATGAGGGCTCCCTCGTCCACATGGGTGATGGGATGCAGGTCGCTATGCTGGATGTCGCAGTGCGCAATCCCTCCCGCGTGGAGTTCCTGGGCGCAAGATCTTCTCAGCGCCAGTTGGCAAAATGTGACTCCTGATGACACGGAGCAGTTTTTTACCGTATGTATCTCTCCATCGCAGTCCGCTATGACCTTGTCCTCCAGTCTGAGCATTGTGTCGTGATGTGACACGGGAAAAATTGTGATTTTAACGCAAGCTGACTTAATTTTAGGAAACTTAATAATGAAATGAATAATGTTAGTGGATTGTAAAACCTTAACGGACGCAACGGACAATATATCTTTGATGGGGGTATCTGTGGGCTCCTCTATCCACATACTTTCCAGGTCTGCATGATCTAGTATGCTAGGGCTAACTATATTGATTTTTGCGAGCGCTATTGCAAGCAATAAATTCTGCAGCTCCATTGTAATCATCCTATTCCGAGATAGTAACATCTCGTATAGGTGTCCCGTATCAATTTGGGATTCTTTAGCCGACCTCAGAATTTGATTGACTGTGCTAGTAATGTTATTGATCTGTTCCTGTACTTTACTGTTAATATTGACCTGTCTATTATTTGCATTAATGAGCTGGAATTCGGTAAGTCTAATTTTTTCAAAATCCTCTGCGTCTGGCGTTCCCGCCACTACCTTTAACGCCGCTCCCAAGAAGTCTAAACTCCTTGCCACTCTATGGTGGATGCTCAGTGACTCGAGCAGGTCACGCAGGTGAGCGACATCTACGCTCAAAAGTTTCTGCATGTGTGACTGGGGAAACATGTGAATCATGCCATTAGTCTCCTCCACCACGCGCCTGTATTCTGAGAGATTTGCCGTGTGTCTTATGAATGCAAATTCCTCCCATACTAATACTCGACCATCAATGATGGGAATGTATTTGGCCTGCGAGTAGTCCGTGACGCGTGCCGATGTTAGGGTCAAAAGGAATAACAGAGGTATAGGAGTGAACCTGTAATTTTCGGATTCATTGTAATGTTTTGCAAAATTTAAGAAGCCCACCACCAAACATATAAAATAAAGCGTAGCATAGCATAAGTAAAAATAATGATAATGACAAATAAAAATAAAAAACTTATGCCAAGTGGCTAGGAATAAAAAATATGAAAAAATATAGTAAAAAATTATCAGACGAATCAAGTCGACATGATCATGCCTCGTCTACCTAAGGTTGTCCTTGTGGACCACCCTCCCCTTAATGAGGACTGTGGTCCCCATGTCCGCTTCTACAACTTTCTCTTCGCACAATGGAGAGAGTTTGTTGCCTAGCCGCCTGTTGGATTTTACTAGGACTTTTTCGCCAACTTCGAACACCCTGTTTTGTCGGGAAGCATTTTCCCTGCTCCTGAGCTTATCTTGGGCGATCCTAATCTTATCCTGAACCTCATACAGTGGTTCTTCCGATTGTGTTTGTATCACGTCGGCTGGCCTCTTGTCGATGACCGAATGGATAGATTTATTGTACCTGGCTGTGGCCAGTAAGATTAGCTCGACGGTGTCACTGATGCCCTTATCAATTTTAAGGCATCTGGCGAGCTCCACCAGAGTGCTGTGGAAGCGCTCCACTTGTCCGTTTGAGGTACTGTGGAGGGGCGGTGCGTTTGAAACGCTAACGCCGAAATGGTTTTCCAGCATGGTCAAAATGGTATGCGAGTTTAACGATGGTTCGTTGTCACAATATATGACCTTGGCTTTAGGGAAAACATTCATCAGCAGTAGTAATGCCGGTTTCAGGTCCTCTATGGTTCTAGAGGGAATTGGTTGGACCATGGCAAATTTCGAGAATTTGTCAATGCACGTAAGGAAATATTTTTTGTCCGTGGAGAAAATGTCTATGTGTAGCATTTCTCCTACATGAGATGGGAGTGGTGTTTCGCCAAGCTCATGCTTTTTGGGGTGCCTGTCATACTTCGCCTTAGCGCATGTCCTACAACTAGCGACTATTTCGCTTGCTAGTTTAGTCATTTTTGGGAAGTAGTATTCTGAGAGTACTTGCTTCACATTTTCCTGGGCCGATCTGTGAGCCCTGTTGTGTTCAACGGTGAGGACTTCTCGCCTCTCAGCAACTGCAAAAATATCCGTCATGCGGTTTTTGCAGTGCCAAAACTTGGTGGCCGGGAATTGCCGAACCAATTCGTCCTGTATCATTGCTAGCGTATGCAAATCGCAATGAATGGCGTTTACGCTTTTAGGAACGATAATATCCGCGAGCTCTTCGAGCAATGACTCCTTGCAAGTGAAGTCGATGCTATGTCGTCTCTTGTTTCCAAAGAGTACGAAGCTGCGTTTCGACGGAAAGCGTGCCTCCTCCAGAGTTATCTGGTTTTGAAAGCAATTCAGGGGCTTATCCGTGGTTTCAATTGTGTGGGTAAGCGACAGCTCACTGTGAATTGTGGCTGCGCTAGAAAAAGCTTCTTCCTCCCCCAGAACGTTAAGTTGCTGTCTTGAGAGGGCATCCGCAACGAGGTTTTCTTTGCCGGGCTTGTAAAACATTTTGGCACCGGACTCGTCGATGCGGGCTTTCCATCGTTTGATTTTCGCATTCGGATTGGATTCCGATACTGCGAACGTCAGCGGTTGATGGTCAGTATAGATACTTATATCTTTTACTGCATATAAGTAATGTCGTAATTTGGCCAGTGCCCAAACTATGGCTAACAGTTCACGCTCGTTAGTAGCGTAGTTAACCTCCCGGTCCTTCAGGGTCCTGGATATCATAGTAATGGGTCTTCCCTCCTGGGACAGTACTGCGCCAATGCCATGCGCCGAGGCATCCGTCGTTAGATCGAACGCCTTCTTGTAGTCGGGATAGCTGAGGATAACATCCTCTGAGGCCAGAATGTTACGCAACTTATGGAAAGCAAGCCGTTGCTGCTCGCTAAATTGCACCTGGATATTCTTGGACCTGTGCCTACTGACACTTCCATGCTCCCCTTTAAGTATTTCAGATATGGGCCTAGCTATTGATGCGAAATCTTTGATGAAGCATCGGTAATAACTGGCCAGGCCAAGGAACGATCTCACCTCGAATACATTTTTCGGTTCAGGGAATTCCTGTATGGCCTTGGTTTTTTCTGGGTCTGTTGTGGCACCTTTATTAGTGACAATAAAGCCCAAGAAACTAACGCTCTTTTTAAAGAAACGCGATTTTTGTGCTGACACCCTCATGTTGGCGTCGTACAGGCTCTTAAGAACCCAATCCACATGCCGTATGTGGGCGTTTTCGTCTTCTGAGAAAACGATGACATCATCAACATAGACATAGCAAAATTTGCCAATCTGCTCTCGCAGTATGTCGTCGATGGTTCTTTGGAAGATGCTGGCAGCATTCTTCAACCCAAACGGAAGCCGGCGAAACTCGTATTTTCCTCCGTTTACGGAAAAGGAAGTCTTTTCGCGGTCACGCTCTGCCAGAGTGATCTGGTGGTAGCCTGACTTCAGATCAAATGTCGTGAAGTATTTGGCTTTGCCTAAATTCCCTAGTATCATAGAGATATTTGGCATGGGATAGCGATCTGGTATCGTCCTCTCGTTCAATTTGCGAAAGTCCAACACGAGTCGCATTTTGCGGTTGCCCGCTTCGTCAGTGCCCTTTTTGTCTACTACCCATATTGGGTTATTGTAGGGGGACTTTGACCTTTGTATTATGCCATTTTTTAACAGCTCTTGGATTTCGCTGTTGACAAAATCTGCAGCCCCCATTAGGTATGGGTAAAGCTTGGCATAAATGGGCTCCTCGCTTACCGTCCTGATGGTAGCTACCACCGACGTGTTGTAAGGCAGGGCCTCGTTGGGGTTTGCAAAGGCTTTCTTTCGTTCGCCAAGCATTTTGATAAAGGCCTCTTTAACTAGAGGCGGTGCGTCTGAGCAATCAATGTTGGTAAAATTGACGTCAGGGCACGATTGGAACTCTAACTTTTCTACTTCGGAGCCCCATTTGAGGTGGCCGGAAGCTAGACAAAGCGATGCTCCTGCCTGTTTTAACAGGTCAAGACCAATTATGGCATCAAAGGAGGACAAATCTGGTAATATGAAGAAGGTGGCCGAATAGGGAAAAACATTTCAGTGATAGTGGTGACGCCATGGATCGAATGTATCGTGAATGGCGATTCTACTGGGCGGACACCTTTCAATCCCTCGTATGGACGGATGAAATTTTTTGCCGCGCCCGTATCTATTAAAAGTCTAATATCCACCCCCGCTACTCTTCGTCTGATGACGGGTAGCAGGGATTTTCCCCTAAAAAATTTATTGCGTCCGAATCATATTCGTGGACAGCATCGTCCTTGATTTCTTGTGCCGCGCTTGAAGCTGCGGCGGTGTAATCTTCGGTTTCGTTTGGGCCCTGAGTAATGTGGTTTACCCTCTGCCTTTTGTGCGGGCCGGATCGATCGGATCCGGCCGGCTTTCTATTTTGGTAGGCCGGCGCTTGAGATGGCTTGAGCATCCTAGACATTGAAGGGTCAACATCCATTGGCTCTGGCGTGTTTTCACGACGCCTGTCGCTGCTCGGAGCGGAGTGCACCTGAGCCTTGTGTTGTTTAGTGAAGTGCGGGTTTTTGCCCGCACTCACTTGGGAGTGCCCTTAATAGGACGTTTGTTGGCGATCTTGCGCCTTTGGAACTTGCTTCCTGTCCCTATCCTCCAGGCTCTTCGCGAACGATGCTGCGAAGGTGTACCTCTCGTGGTTTGATTCCACTTCTTGAGCCAACGCCAACGCAGTTGGCATGTCCTTCGGCTTTGCCGCGAAGAGGACATCGGAGAGACTGCGCTTGAGGCCCGAAATAAAAATGCGGAGCCCATCATCCCGGAATTTTTCGCATAAAATTCTTGCCGCCGATGCTTCGTAAATAGGGTCTGAATCTGTCGCTTGTCACTATATGTGAAATCGAGGCGGTCTATAATCGCATCAAAATTCAATATTGTGCCGAATGAGGATAGCACTGCATCGGCAGGGCCCCTAATCTTACTCCTAATTATGACTACCGCCTGATAATGGCGTGAGCTATTAACATAATTCCTAAAAATGTAATATGCGGCTTCTGCCGCTTGCCGCCAAGATACGTATGTTTCTTGTGCCCCCGTAAATTCGGGCAGGCATTTAACGGCATCTAAAGGCTCGTTGCATTGAACATCGCCTTTGATATCAATGGGCTCATAAACCTTGATTTTTGGAGCCTCTGCTTGTGTGGGTGCGACTTGCACCGCTGCTACCTGGGCGGCCAACTGCTCTATTGTTGACCCTATCTGCCAAGGCATGGTTAACCGCGGCCTGAATTATAATTTTTAGATGCTCTGGGTCCATAATTCCTACTGGGTTAGCACGCGGGGGCCCTTCACTATCAGACTCTGAGTCACTAGCGTATGGTTTATTCTCCCTGTACCGCTGGAATGGAGAGCTCATATGTGGCCAAGTTAAATCGCACTGGTAGAGGAATGCTTGTTCAAGCTATTCTGCCCATGAAGGCAGTTGGCATGGCAAGGGGTGTGCGGGGTCGGAGACGCCGCTCTAGCAACAAAGTAAATGAGCTCGTCGAATCGAGCCGGTGCCCTGTCAAGCAGCGATAGGGGTATGCGGGGACCGAGCCTCCGCTATGAGAAACAAAGAAGTGAATAACAACAATTTGCCACACAAATGCATATGCAGCAGTATCGGGTTCCCAGCAGTGGAGTGAGGGCAATAAAAAAAAAATGTATTGCGAGGCAAAAAGACACAACGAATAATATAAATAATTTCACAATTTATGAATATCCAAACGGCAGAATTAAACGCCGATATTAAGTGAAAAATAATTTTAAATAAATTCACGACTAATTTGTTAGTTAACGGTGGCCTAGTGCTAGAGATATCTAGCATCTGTACCTATTTTTGGCAATAAAATGCAAACAATACACAGACAGCATAGAACAAGTACTATTATCGCACATATAATTCACCATTAAATTGTCAATCAAATAATGAGTTAATTAATCTTTATTTAATATAAAGTTAACACAAAAATATAAAAGCGGAGCTGCGGAAATTATTCTGGCAGCGATTTATTTCATTTAGTTTGAAGCTAAACTAATGCAGATATAGGAAAGCATATAGTTGGAGGTGCTCACTTACATGTTTCCCCAATTTGTTACAGTGGGTACTTTTAGGTGTTGGGCGCCAATTAATAAATGTCCCCTGGGGCAGACAAGACGGTGAATCGATGTCGGCAAATTATATCCTCACGGGTGGTCCCTCGAGGTTGGAGATGTAAAGCTGGGGGCGGACAACAGGTCCTTTGATTTCCTCTAGCCGGCTGGCCGTAGATTATCCAATTAGGAAGATTATGTTGGAGGGATAACTGTTCCTCTTTATCGCTGGCCTAGGGACTCAGACAGATTTGAATGATAAGGGTTTAACGACGGATTGTCGGAGTTTGATTTAGGAGCGATGGCTCTTTATTTATCAAGTATAAAATCAGAACTGAACTTAAGAACTAACAAAAGTGGAACTCATAGCGGCCACTCCAATGGGCAGTGCTTGCCGGCTATGCACGAGCTTCCGGCCAGACGCTGGGTCAGCAATTTGGCCGGAGCGAGCTTTCGGACGATCGGTCATTGCCGTCGCCCGGTTGACTTAGTTAACTACTCCCCCTTCAAGATTAAGGCCGCCCTTGGCCGACGCTATTTGGGCAATCACCTCCTTTAGTTGGGCCGTGGATCTCCTGGCCTGGGTGACTCGCCGATAAGTGAGGCCGATAAAAATCAACGCCCAGCAAACTGCTCCCGCGACTAGCACTATCTGGTGCGAGCGGTAGTTGTTGACTTCTTCCCCAAATCTCTTGATATGCTCCAGGTTACGTTCACTCAAGCGGTGAAGGTATGGGGCTAAGAATATTGTGCTCCAGAGAAATGTTCAGGGAAGGCGAGCTGGCTACTCCTGTTGCCCTCTTCTGGGCCATATCGTGATTGATATATCGGGTTTCATTAACTGTGGCACTCTCGATGAAGGTGATAAGGTGTGTTCCTTGCAAGTGGACGTAAGTGCCATTGTCCACACTCACACGAGCCGGGCGATCGTTTATGATGAGGACTCCCTCGTCCACATGGGTGATGGGATGCAGATCGCTATGCTGGATGTCGCAGTGCGCAATCCATCCCGCGTGGAGTTCCTGGGCGCAAGATCTTCTCAGCGCCAGTTGGCAAAAGGTGACTCCTGATGACACGCAGCAGTTTTTTACCGTGTGGATCTCTCCATCGCAGTCCGCTATGACCTTGTCCTCCAGTCTGAGCATTGTGTCGTGATATGACACGGGAAAAATTGCAATTTTGACGCAAGCTGACTTCATTTTAGGAAACTTAATAATAAAATGAATAATTAGTGGATTGTAAAACTTTAACGGACGCAACGGACAATATATCTTTGATGGGGGTATCTGTGGGCTCCTCTATCCACATACTTTCCAGGTCTGCATGATCTAGTATGCTAGGGCTAACTATATTGATTTTGGCGAGCGCTATTGCAAGCAATAAATTCTGCAGCTCCATTGTAATCATCCTATTCCGAGATAATAACATCTCGTATAGGTGTCCCGAATCAATTTGGGATTCTTTAGCCGACCTCAGAATTTGATTGACTGTGCTAGTAATGTTATTTATCTGTTCCTGTACTTTACTGTTAATATTGACCTGTCTATTGTTTGCATTAATGAGCTGGAATTCGGTAAGTCTGATTTTTTTAAAATCCTCCGCGTCTGGCGTTCCCACTTTAACGCCGCTCCCAAGAAGTCCAAACTCCTAGTTACTCTATGGTGGATGCTCAGTGACTCGAGCAGGTCACGCAGGTGAGCGACATCTACGCTCAAAAGTTTCTGCATGTGCGACTGGGGAAACATGTGAATCATGTCATTAGTCTCTTCCACCACGCGCCTGTATTCTGAGAGATTTGCCGTGTGTCTTACGAATGCAAATTCTTCCCATACTAATATTCGACCATCAATGATGGGAATGTATTTGGCCTGCGAGTAGTCCGTGACGCGTGCCGATGTTAGGGTCAAAAGGAATAACAGAGGTATAGGAGTGAACCTGTAATTTTCGGATTCATTGTAGTGTTTTGCAAAATTTAAGAAGCCCACCACCAAACATATAAAATAAAGCGTAGAATAGCCTAAGTAAAAACAATGATAATGACAAATAAAAATAGAAAAACTTATGCCAAGTGGCTAGGAATAAAAAATATGAAAAAAGATGGTAAAAACTTATCAGACGAACCAAGTCGATATGACCATGCTTCGTCTACCTAAGGTTGTCCTTGTGGACCACCCTCCCCTTAATGAGGACTGTGGTCCCCATGTCCGCTTCTACAACTTTCTCTTCACACAATGGAGAGAGTTTGTTGCCTAGTCGCCTGTTGGATTTTACTAGGACTTTTTCGCCAACTTCGAACACCCTGTTTTGTCGGGAAGCATTTTCCCTGCTCCTGAACTTATCTTGGGCGATCCTAATCTTATCCTGAACCTCATACAGTGGTTCTTCCGATTGTGTTTGTATCACGTCGGCTGGACTCCTGTCGATGACCGAATGGATAGATTTATTGTACCTGGCTGTGGCCAGTAAGATAAGCTCGACGGTGTCACTGATGCCTTTATCAATTTTAAGGCATCTGGCGAGCTCCACCAGAGTGCTGTGGAAGCGCTCCACTTGTCCGTTTGAGGTACTGTGGAGGGGCGGTGCGTTTGAAACGCTAACGCCGAAATGGTTTTCCAGCATGGTCAAAATGGTATGCGAGTTTAACGATGGTTCGTTGTCGCAATATATGACCTTGGCTTTAGGGAAAACATTCATCAGCAGTAGTAATGCCGGTTTCAGGTCCTCTATGGTTCTAGAGGGAATTGGTTGGACCATGGCAAATTTCGAGAATTTGTCAATGCACGTAAGGAAATATTTTTTGTCCGTGGAGAAAATGTCTATGTGTAGCATTTCTCCTACATGAGATGGGAGTGGTGTCTCGCCAAGCTCATGCTTTTTGGGGTGTCTGTCATACTTCGCCTTAGCGCATGTCCTACAATTAGCGACTATTTCGCTTGCTAGTTTAGCCATTTTTGGGAAGTAGTATTCTGAGAGTACTTGCTTCACATTTTCTTGGGCCGATCTGTGAGCCCTGTTGTGCTCAACGGTGAGGACTTCTCGCCTCTCAGCAACTGCAAAAATATCCGTCACGCGGTTTTTGCAGTGCCAATTCCCGGCCGGGAATTGCCGAACCAATTCGTCCTGTATCATTGCTAGCGTATGCAAATCAGCAAAAAATGAATGGCGTTTACGCTTTTAGGAACGATAATATCCGCGAGCTCTTCGAGCAATGACTCTTTGCAAGTGAAGTCGATGCTATGCCGTCTCTTGTTTCCAAAGAATACGAAGCTGCGTTTCGACGGAAAGCGTGCCTCCTCCAGAGTTATCTGGTTTTGAAAGCAATTCAGGGGCTTATCCGTAGTTTCAATTGCGTGGGTGAGAGACAGCTCACTGTGAATTGTGGCTGCGCTAGAAAAAGCTTCTTCCTCTCCCAGAACGTTAAGTTGCTGTCTTGAGAGGGCATCCGCAACGAGGTTTTCTTCGCCGGGCTTGTAAAACATTTTGGCGCCGGACTCGTCGATGCGGGCTTGATTTGATTTTCGCATTCAGATTGGATTCCGATACTGCGAACGTCAGCGGTTGGTGGTCAGTATAGATATTTATATCTTTTACTGCATATAAGTAATGTCGTAATTTGGCCAGTGCCCAAACTATGGCTAACAGTTCATGCTCGTTAGTAGCGTAGTTAACCTCTCGGTCCTTCAGGGTCCTAGATATCATAGTAATGGGTCTTCCCTCCTGGGACAGTACTGCGCCAATGCCATGTGCCGAGACATCCATCGTTAGATCGAACGCCTTCTTGTAGTCGGGATAGCTGAGGATAACATCCTCTGAAGCCAGAATGTTACGCAACTTATGGAAAGCAAGCCGTTACTGCTCGCTAAATTGCACCTGGATATTCTTGGACCTGTGCCTACTGACACTTCCATGCTCCCCTTTAAGTATTTCAGATATGGGCCTAGCTATTGATGCGAAATCTTTGATGAAGCATCGGTAATAACTGGCCAGGCCAAGGAACGATCTCACCTCGAATACATTTTTCGGTTCAGGGAATTCCTGTATGGCCTTGGTTTTTTCTGGGTCTGTTGTGGCACCTTTATTAGTGACAATAAAGCCCAAGAAACTAACGCTCTTTTTAAAGAAACGCGATTTTTGTGCTGACACCCTCATGTTGGCGTCGTACAGGCTCTTAAGAACCCAATCCACATGCCGTATGTGGGCGTTTTCGTCTTCTGAAAAAACGATGACATCATCAACATAGACATAGCAAAATTTGCCAATCTGCTCTCGCAGTATGTCGTCGGTGGTTCTTTGGAAGATGCTGGCAGCATTCTTCAACCCAAACGGAAGCCGGCGAAACTCGTATTTTCCTCCGTTTACGGAAAAGGAAGTCTTTTCGCGGTCACGCTCTGCCAGAGTGATCTGGTGGTAGCCTGACTTCAGATCAAGTGTCGTGAAGTATTTGGCTTTGCCTAAATTCCCTAGTATCATAAAGATATTTGGCATGGGATAGCGATCGGGTATGTCCTCTCGTTAATTTTGCGAAAGTCCAACACGAGTCGCATTTTGCGGTTGCCCGCTTCGTCAGTGCCCTTTTTGTCTACTACCCATATTGGGTTATTGTAGGGGGACTTTGACTTTTGTATTATGCCATTTTTAAGCAGCTCTTGGATTTCGCTGTTGACAAAATCTGCAGCCCCCATTGGGTATGGGTAAAGCTTAGCATAAATGGGCTCCTCGCTTACCGTCCTGATGGTAGCTACCCCCGACGTGTTGTAAGGCAGGGCCTCGTTGGGGTTTGCAAAGGCTTTCTTTCGTTCGCCAAGCATTTTGATAAAGGCCTCTTTAACTAGAGGCGGTGCGTCCAAGCAATCAATGTTGGTAAAATTGACGTCGGGGCACGATTGGAACTCTAACTTTTCTACTTCGGAGCCCCATTTGAGGTGGCCGGAAGCTAGACAAAGCGATGCCCCTGCCTGTTTTAACAGGTCAAGACCAATTATGGCATCAAAGAAGGACAAATCTGGTAATATGAAGAAGGTGGCCTTCAAGTTAAATAGGGAAACATAACACTTTTTAGTGATAGTGGTGACGCCATGGATCGAATGTATCGTGAATGGCGATTCTACTGGGCGGACACCTTTCAATCCCTCGTATGGACGGATGAAATTTTTTGCCGCGCCCGTATCTATTAAAAGTCTAATATCTACCCCCGCTACTCTTCGTCTGATGACGGGTAGCAGGGATTTTCCCCTAAAAAATTAATTGCGTCCGAATCATATTCATGGACAGCATCGTCACTGATTTCTTGTGCCGCGCTTGAAGCTGCGGCGGTGTAATCTTCGGTTTCGTTTGGGCCCTGAGTAATGTGGTTTACCCTCTGCCTTTTGTGCGGGCCGGATAGATCGGATCCGGCCGGCTTTCTATTTTGGTAGGCCGGCGCTTGAGATGGCTTGAGCATCCTAGACATTGAAGGGTCAACATCCATGGGCTCTGGCGTGTTTTTACGACGCCTGTCGCTGCTCGGAGCGGAGTGCACCTGAGCCTTGTGTTGTGTAGTGAAGTGCGGGTTTTTGCCCGCACTCACTTGGGAGTGCCCTTGATAGGACGTTTATTGGCGATTTGCGCCTTTGGAACTTGCTTCCTGTCCTATCCTCCAGGCTCTTCGCGAACGATGCTGCGAAGGTGTACCTCTCGTGGTTTGATTCCACTTCTTGAGCCAATGCCAACGCAGTTGGCATGTCCTTCGGCTTTGCCGAGAAAAGGACATCGGAGAGGCTGCGCTTGAGGCCCGAAATAAAAATGCGGAGCGCATCATCCCGGAATTTTTCGCATAAAATTCTTGCCGCCGATGCTTCGTACGACATAGTTGCCTTATTAGTAAGCAAGGTGAGTTTTTTCTCGACCTCGTCATAGTATTGCAGAAGCGTGAGGCTTCCCTGTCTGAGGGTACCCATCTCCTGCTCTATGACGTGAATCTGTCGCTTGTCACTATATGTGAAATCGAGGCGGTCTATAATCGCATTTAAAATTCAATATTGTGCCGAACGAGGATAGCATGCATCGGCAGGGCCCCTAATCTTACTCCTAATTATGACTACCGCCTGATAATGGCGTGAGCTATTAACATAATTCCTAAAAATGTAATATGCCGCTACTGCCGCTTGCCGCCAAGAGACGTATGTTTCATGTGCCCCCGTAAATTTGGGCAGGCATTTAACGGCATCTAAAGGCTCGTTGCATTGAACATCGCCTTTGATATCAATGGGCTCATAAACCGCTGCTACCTGGGCGGCCAACTGCTCTATGGCTTGGCGCAATTCCTGCTCTTTGTTGACCCTTTCTGCCAAGGCATGGTTAACCGCGGCCTGAATTATAATTTTAAGCTGCTTGGGTCCATAATTCCTACTGGGTTAGCACGCGGGGGCCCTTCACTATCAGACTCTGAGTCACTAGCGTATGGTTTATTCTCCCTGTACTGCTGGAATGGAGAGCTCATATGTGGCCAAGTTAAATCGCACTGGTAGAGGAATGCTTGCTCAAGCTATTCTGCCCATGAAGGCAGTTGGCATGGCAAAGGGTGTGCGGGGTCGGAGACGCCGCTCTAGCAACAAAGTAAATGAGCTCGTCGAATCGAGCCGGTGCCCTGTCAAGCAGCGATAGGGTCAGGGGTATGCGGGAACTGAGCCTCCGCTATGAGAAACAAAGAAATGAATAACAACAATTTGCCACACAAATGCATATGCAGCAGTATCGGGTTCCCAGCAGTGGAGTGGGGGCAATAAAAAAATGTATTGCGAGGCAAATACTAAGAATTTAGGGTCTAAGCAAAAAGACACAACGAATAATATAAATAAATTCACAATTTATGAATATCCAAACGGCAGAATTAAACGCCGATATTAAGTGAAAAATAATTTTAAATAAATTCACGACTAATTTGTTCGTTAGCTAGAGATATCTAGTATCTGTACTTATTTTTGGCAATAAAATGCAAACAATACATAGACAGCATAAAACAAATACTATTATCGCACATATAATTCACCATTAAATTGTCAATCAAATAATGAGTTAATTAATCTTTATTTAATATAAAGTTAACACAAAAATATTAAAGTGGAGCTGCGGAAATTATTCTGGCAGCGATTTACATCATTTAGTTTGAAGCTAAACTAATGCAGATATAGGAAAGCATATAGTTGGAGGTGCTCACTTACATGTTTCCCCAATTTGTTACAGTGGGTACTTTTAGATGTTGGGCGCCAATTAATTAAATGTTGATGCGTCGGACAAGACGGTGAATTGCCGTCGGCAATTTATATTCCTCCACGGGTGGTCCCTCGAGGTTGGAGATATAAAGTTGGGGGCGGACAACAGGTCCTTTGATTTCCTCTAGCCGGCTGGCGGTAGAATATCCAATTAGGAAGATTATGTTGGAGGGATAACTGTTCCTCTTAATCTGCTGGCCTAGGGACTCAGACAGATTTGTAATGATAAGGGTTTAACGACGGATTGTCGGAGTTTGGTTTAGGAGCGATGGCTCTTTATTTGTCAAGTATAAAATCAGAACTGAACTTAAGAACTAACAAAAGTGAGACTCATGGCGGCCACTCCAATGGGCAATGCTTGCCGGCTATGCACGAGCTTCCGGCCAGACGCTGGGTCAGCAATTTGGCCGGAGCGAGCTTTCGGACGATCGGTCATTGCCGTCGCCCGGTTGACTTAGCTAACTACTCCCCCTTCAAGATCAAGGCCGCCCTCGGCCGACCCTATTTGGGCAATCACCTCCTTTAGTTGGGCCGTGGATCTCCTGGCCGGGGTGACTCGCCGATAAGTGAGGCCGATACAAATCAACGCGCAGCAAACTGCTCCCGCGACTAGCACTATCTGGTGCGAGCGGTAATTGTTGACTTCCTCTCCAAATCTCTTGATATGCTCCAGGTTACGTTCACTCAAGCGGTGAAGGTATGGGAGGCTAAGAATATTGTGCTCCAGAGAAATGTTCAGGGAAGGTGAGCTGGCTAATCCTGGTGCCCTCTTCTGGGCCATATCATGATTGATATATCGGGTTTCATTAACCGTGGCACTCTCGATGAAGGTGATAAGGTGTGTTCCTTGCACGTGGACGTAAGTGCCATTGTCCACACTCACACGAGCCGGGCGATCGTTTATGATGAGGGCTCCCTCGTCCACATGGGTGATGGGATGCAGGTCGCTATGCTGGATGTCGCAGTGCGCAACCCCTCCCGCGTGGAGTTCCTGGGCGCAAGATCTTCTCAGCGCCAGTTGGCAAAATGTGACTCCTGTTGACACGGAGCAGTTTTTTTACCGTGTGTATCTCTCCATCGCAGTCCGCTATGACCTTGTCCTCCAGTCTGAGCATTGTGTCGTGATGTGACACGGGAAAAATTGTGATTTTAACGCAAGCTGACTTAATTTTAGGAAACTTAATAATGAAATGAATAATGTTAGTGGATTGTAAAACTTTAACGGACGCAACGGACAATATATCTTTGATGGGGGTATCTGTGGGCTCCTCTATCCACATACTTTCCAGGTCTGCATGATCTAGTATGCTAGGGCTAACTATATTGATTTTGGCGAGCGCTATTGCAAGCATTAAATTCTGCAGCTCCATTGTAATCATCCTATTCCGAGATAGTAACATCTCGTATAGGTGTCCCGAATCAATTTGGGATTCTTTAGCCGACCTCAGAATTTGATTGACTGTGCTAGTAATGTTATTTATCTGTTCCTGTACTTTACTGTTAATATTGACCTGTCTATTGTTTACATTAATGAGCTGGAATTCGGTAAGTCTAATTTTTTCAAAATCCTCTGCGCCTGGCGTTCCCGCCACTACCTTTAACGCCGCTCCCAAGAAGTCTAAACTCCTTGCCACTCTATGGTGGATGCTCAGTGACTCGAGCAGGTCACGCAGGTGAGCGACATCTACGCTCAAAAGTTTCTGCATGTGCGACTGGGGAAACATGTGAATCATGTCATTAGTCTCTTCCACCACGCGCCTGTATTCTGAGAGATTTGCCGTGTGTCTTATGAATGCAAATTCTTCCCATACTAATACTCGACCATCAATGATGGGAATGTATTTGGCCTGCGAGTAGTCCGTGACGCGTGCCGATGTTAGGGTCAAACGGAATAACAGAGGTATAGGAGTGAACCTGTAATTTTTGGATTCATTGTAATGTTTTGCAAAATTTAAGAAGCCCACCACCAAACATATAAAATAAAGCGTAGAATAGCATAAGTAAAAATAATGATAATGACAAATAAAAATAAAAAACTTATGCCAAGTGGCTAGGAATAAAAAATATGAAAAAATATGTCGTCTACCTGAGGCTTTACTTGTGGACCACCCTCCCCTTAATGAGGACTGTGGTCCCCATGTCCGCTTCTACAACTTTCTCTTCGCACAATGGAGAGAATTTTGTTGCCTAGCCGCCTGTTGGATTTTACTAGGACTTTTTCGCCAACTTCGAACACCCAGTTTTGTCGGGAAGCATTTTCCCTGCTCCTGAGCTTATCTTGGGCGATCCTAATCTTATCCTGAACCTGATACAGTGGTTCTTCCGATTGTGTTTGTATCACGTCGGCTGGCCTCTTGTTGATGACCGAATGGATAGATTTATTGTCAGATCCTGGCCGCGGCCAGTAAGATTAGCTCTATGGTGTCACTGATGCCCTTATCAATTTTAAGGCATCTGGCGAGCTCCACCAGAGTGCTGTGGAAGTGTCTCCTACTTGTCCGTTTGAGGTACTGTGGAGGGGCGGTGCGTTTGAAACGCTAACGCCGAAATGGTTTTCCAGCATGGTCAAAATGGTATGCGAGTTTAACGATGGTTCGTTGTCTCAATATATGACCTTGGCTTTAGGGAAAACATTCATCAGCAGTAGTAATGCCGGTTTCAGGTCCTCTATGGTTCTAGAGGGAATTGGTTGGGACGATGGCAAATTTCGAGAATTTGTCAATGCACGTAAGGAAATATTTTTTGTCCGTGGAGAAAATGTCTATGTGTAGCATTTCTCCTACATGAGATGGGAGTGGTGTCTCGCCAAGCTCATGCTTTTTGGGGTGTCTGTCATACTTCGCCTTAGCGCATCTCCTACAATTAGCGACTATTTCGCTTGCTAGTTTAGCCATTTTTGGGAAGTAATATTCTGAGAATACTTGCTTTACATTTTCTTGGGGCTGATCTGTGAGCCCTGTTGTGTTCTATGGCTACGGACTTCTCGCCTCTCAGCAACTGCAAAAATATCCGTCACGCGGTTTTTGCAGTGCCAAAACTTGGTGGCCGGGAATTGCCGAACCAATTGTCCTGTATCATTGCTAGCGTATGCAAATCGCAATGAATGGCGTTTACGCTTTTAGGAACGATAATATCCGCGAGCTCTTCGAAGCAATGACTCTTTGCAAGTGAAGTCGATGCTATGTCGTCTCTTGTTTCCAAAGAGTACGAAGCTGCGTTTCGACAGAAAGCGTGCCTCCTCCAGAGTTATCTGGTTTTGAAAGCAATTCTGGGGCTTATCCGTGGTTTCAATTGTGTGGGTGAGCGACAGCTCACTGTGAATTTGCGGCTGCGCTGAGCAAAAAAAGCTTCTTCCTCCCCCTGAATAACGTTAAGTTGCTGTCTTTATAGGGCATCCGCAACGAGGTTTTCTTTGCCGGGCTTGTAAAACATTTTGGCGCCGGACTCGTCGATGCGGGTTTTCGATTGTTTGATTTTCGCATTCGGATTGGATTCCGATACTGCGAACGTCAGCGGTTGATGGTCAGTATATTTATATATTTATATCTTTTACTGCATATAAGTAATGTCGTAATTTGGCCAGTGCCCAAACTATGGCTAACAGTTCATGCTCGTTAGTAGCGTAGTTAACCTCTCGGTCCTTCAGGGTCCTAGATATCATAGAAATTCGTCTCCCCTCCTGGGACAGTACTGCGCCAATGCCATGTGCCGAGACATCCATCGTTAGATCGAACGCCTTCTTGTAGTCGGGATAGCTGAGGGATAGTAACATCCTCTGAAGCCAGAATGTTACGCAACTTATGGAAAGCAAGCCGTTACTGCTCGCTAAATTGCACCTGGATATTCTTGGACCTGTGCCTACTGACACTTCCATGCTCCCCTTTAAGTATTTCAGATGCGAAATCTTTGATGAAGCATCGGTAATAACTGGCCAGGCCAAGGAACGATCTCACCTCGAATACATTTTTCGGTTCAGGGAATTCCTGTATGGCCTTGGTTTTTTCGGGGTCTGTTGTGGCACCTTTATTAGTGACAATAAAGCCCAAGAAACTAACGCTCTTTTTGAAGAAGGTGGCGATTTTTGGTGCTGACACCCTCATGTTGGCGTCGTACAGGCTCTTAAGAACCCAATCCACATGCCGTATGTGGGCGTTTTCGTCTTCTGAAAAAACGATGACATCATCAACATAGACATAGCAAAATTTGCAAATCTGCTCTCGCAGTATGTCGTCGGTGGTTCTTTGGAAGATGCTGGCAGCATTCTTCAACCCAAACGGAAGCCGGCGACAGAAGCCGGATTATCCTCCGTTTACGGAAAAGGAAGTCTTTTCGCGGTCACGCTCTGCCAGAGTGATCTGGTGGTAGCCTGACTTCAGATCAAGTGTCGTGAAGTATTTGGCTTTGCCTAAATTCCCTAGTATCATAGAGATATTTGGCATGGGATAGCGATCGGGGGGCATCGTCCTCTTGTTCAATTTGCGAAAGTCCAACACGAGTCGCATTTTGCGGTTGCCCGCTTCGTCAGTGCCCTTTTTGTCTACTACCCATATTGGGTTATTGTAGGGGGACTACGACCTTTGTATTATGCCATTTTTTAGCAGCTCTCGATTTCGCTGTTGACAAGAAAATTCCTGAAATCCCCCATTGGGTATGGGTAAAGCTTGGCAGCAAACTGGTAGGCCTCCTTGGCTTACCGTCCTGATGGTAGCTACCACCGACGTGTTGTAAGGCAGGGCCTCGTTGGGGTTTGCAAAAAGGCTTTCTTTCGTTCGCCAAGCATTTTGATAAAGGCCTCTTTAACTAGAGGCGGTGCGTCTGAGCAATCAATGTTGGTAAAATTGACGTCGGGGCACGATTGGAACTCTAACTTTTCTCATTTTTCTTAGTGGCCCCATTTGAGGTGGCCGGAAGCTAGACAAAGCGATGCCCCTGCCTGTTTAACAGGTCAAGACCAATTATGGCATCAAAGGAGGACAAATCTGGTAATATGAAGAAGGTGGCCTTCAAGTTAAATAGGGAAACATAACACTTTTTAGTGATAGTGGTGACGCCATGGATCGAATGTATCGTGAATGGCGATTCTACTGGGCGGACACCTTTCAATCCCACTGATGGATGGATGAAATTTTTTGCCGCGCCCGTATCTATTAAAAGTCTAATATCTACCCCCGCTACTCTTCGTCTGATGACGGGTAGCAGGGATTTTCCCCTAAAAAATTAATTGCGTCCGAATCATATTCGTGGAAAGCATCGTCCCTGATTTCTTGTGCCGCGCTTGAAGCTGCGGCGGTGTAATCTTCGGTTTCGTTTGGGCCCTGAGTAATGTGGTTTACCCTCTGCCTTTTGTGCGGGCCGGATCTATTGGATCCGGCCGGCTTTCTAGTTTGGTAGGCCGGCGCTTGAGATGGCTTGAGCATCCTAGACATTGAAGGGTCAACATCCATTGGCTCTGGCGTGTTTTCACGACGCCTGTCGCTGCTCGGAGCGGACTGCACCTGAGCCTTGTGTTGTTTAGTGAAGTGCGGGTTTTTGCCGCACTCACTTGGGAGTGCCCTTGATAGGACGTTTGTTGGCGATCTTGCGCCTTTGGAACTTGCTTCCTGTCCCTATCCTCCAGGCTCTTCGCGAACGATGCTGCGAAGGTGTACCTCTCGTGGTTTGATTCCACTTCTTGAGCCAATGCCAACGCAGTTGGCATGTCCTTCGGCTTTGCCGAGAAAAGGACATCGGAGAGGCTGCGCTTGAGGCCCAAAATGCGGAGCGCATCATCCCGGAATTTTTCGCATAAAATTCTTGCCGCCGATGCTTCGTACGACATAGTTGCCTTATTAGTAAGCAAGGTGAGTTTTTCTCTCGACCTCGTCATAGTATTGCAGAAGCTATCTCCTGCTCTATGACGTGAATCTGTCGCTTGTCACTATATGTGAAATCGAGGCGGTCTATAATCGCATCAAAATTCAATATTGTGCCGAACGAGGATAGCATGCATCGGCAGGGCCCCTAATCTTACTCCTAATTATGACTACCGCCTGATAATGGCGTGAGCTATTAACATAATTCCTAAAAATGTAATATGCCGCTACTGCCGCTTGCCGCCAAGAGACGTATGTTTCATGTGCCCCCGTAAATTTGGGCAGGCATTTAACGGCATCTAAAGGCTCGTTGCATTGAACATCGCCTTTGATATCAATGGGCTCATAAACCGCTGCTACCTGGGCGGCCAACTGCTCTATGGCTTGGCGCAATTCCTGCTCTTTGTTGACCCTTTCCGCCAAGGCATGGTTAACCGCGGCCTGAATTATAATTTTAAGCTGCTCTGGGTCCATAATTCCTACTGTGGTGCTAGTACGCGGGGGCCCTTCACTATCAGACTCTGAGTCACTAACGTATGGTTTATTCTCCCTGTACTGCTGGAATGGAGAGCTCATATGTGGCCAAGTTAAATCGCACTGGTAGAGGATTGCTTGCTCAAGCTATTCTGCCCATGAAGGCAGTTGGCATGGCAAAGGGTGTGCGGGGTCGGAGACGCCGCTCTAGCAACAAAGTAAATGAGCTCGTCGAATCGAGCCGGTGCCCTGTCAAGCAGCGATAGGGTCAGGGGTATGCGGGAACTGAGCCTCCGCTATGAGGAAAAATAAGAAGAAATGAATAACAACAATTTGCCACACAAATGCATATGCAGCAGTATCGGGTTCCCAGCAGTGGAGTGGGGGCAATAAAAAAATGTATTGCGAGGCAAATACTAAGAATTTAGGGTCTAAGCAAAAAGACACAACGAATAATATAGATAATTTCACAATTTATGAATATCCAAACGGCAGAATTAAACGCCGATATTAAGTGAAAAATAATTTTAAATAAATTCACGACTAATTTGTTCGTTAACGGTGGCCTAGTGCTGAGAGATATCTAGCATCTGTACCTATTTTTGGCAATAAAATGCAAACAATACACAGACAGCACAGAACAAATACTATTATCGCACATATAATTCACCATTAAATTGTCAATCAAATAATGAGTTAATTAATCTTTATTTAATATAAAGTTAACACAAAAATATAAAAGTGGAGCTGCGGAAATTATTTTGGCAGCGATTTATTTCATTTAGTTGGAAGCTAAACTAATCCTAAATTTCCCCAATTTGTTACAGTGGGTACTTTTAGGTGTTGGGCGCCAATTAATAAATTGCTGGTGCGTCAGACAAGACGGTGAATCGATGTCGGCAAATTATATTCCTTCACGGGTGGTCCCTCGAGGTTGGAGATGTAAAGCTGGGGGCGGACAACAGGTCCTTTGATTTCTTCTAGCCGGCTGGCCGTAGATTATCCAATTAGGAAGATTATGTTGGAGGAATAACTGTTCCTCTTTATCTGCTGGCCTAGGGACTCAGACAGATTTGCAATGATAAGGGTTGAACGACGGATTGTCGGAGTTTGTTTTAGGAGCGATGGCTCTTTATTTATCAAGCATGAAATTGGTCAGAACTGAACTTAAGAACTAAACAAAAGTGGAACTCATAGCGGCCACTCCAATGGGCAGTGCTTGCCGGCTATGCCAATTCGAGCTTCCGGCCAGACGCTGGGTCAGCAATTTGGCCGGA